>JAJKFI010016965.1:0-25709 GCA_029204185.1 Lerista edwardsae | reverse complement strand
AATAATAATAATAATAATAATAATAATAATAATAATAATAATAATAAAAAAGCAGGTTTGAACCACTCTCGGAGTCAGGGAGAATGGTGCACGTCTGTGGTTACTAATTCCAGGTTAGGATTGCATCCTTAGGCATTGCGGATAAGAGAGTACTTTGCACATGCTCAGAGGCATGTTGCCCTTTAACTAACTTTCTTTAATGCATGTCTATATCACCTTTTACAAAGCTTTATACTCTAACTTGCAAGTATTCCTTTGAAGCTGAAAAATAAACTGCATATTTGATGATGTCACTTCCGTTCATGACTTCACTTCCAGGTTAATGGCTTCACTTCCGGTGGGTTCACTTCGGACAGATTGTCATTCTAAAAAATGGGTCTCAGTGCTAAAAAGTTTGAGAACCTCTGCATTAGGCAACAGGATAAAAACACAAAATGTAAGATAAGTGTAAAAAAAAAAAGTTTTGATGGGACAAACGTTAAGATTACAGTTGGAATCTGCACCTCTGAGAGTGCAATCCAGAGAGTGCTCTAGGCTGGCACAAGTCCCTTGCACTGGCCTTTGGGAGACGGCGCCTTGGCCCAGAAGCCCAGGGTAAGCCCTGCCTTGCAAGGCCAGCACAGGAACTCCGGGCAGGTGGTGGAAGGCAGAAAGAGGTGGGGAAGGGCAGAGAGCCAGCTGGCTGGCTCAGGAAAGGGGGTGGAGGTAGGCTGCAACCTATGGGCCAGATCCTAATCTCCATTCCCAGCCTGAGTGGTCCTGATTCGGCCACTTGGAGTTGCACTGCCCATTTCAGCGGTACAGCTCCGAGTAGCCCCATCAGGGCCAAAGCATGCTACCTGGGGGAATTTTTCCCCTTCTCCCAGGTAGCACAGCAGCAGCTTCAAGCCCTGGGCTGGATATGGGGCAATTGTGTTGGCCTGTCTTTTCCAGCCTAGGGCTTGGATTGCACTGTGAATCATATAAGGAACATTAAACATTCAACATAAACAATTTTTGTGTTACACAGTGTTATGGAATGGCTTATTTAGATTTTACTTATGTACTAGCTTGTCCTTACCCTGCATTGCCCGGGTATTTATTTATCCCAAGCTTCTATTAGACAGGAAAAGGAATGAATTCTATCTATACTGTAAAATCGAAGTAATTTTATAGTACAGGAAATTAAAAGTATAAGTACAGTATAAAAATTATGAAGTAAAAACTTTTACAAATTCACTATAATATTAATGTAACTCAGAACTTGATTATAAACAACATTTTTAGTTTCACCTCCAGGAGCAAGAATAAATAAATTCTTGGGTGAACCCACCCTTGAGCAAGCAACATAAAGTTGTCCGTGGGAGAAACATGGCATTCTCAAATCCACTCTGCAGTACTCCACAGACTGCCCCTGTGACTTTTTGATTGTGATCGAGAATGCAAGTCTCACTGGAAATTGCAATCTCTTAAAATTAAAAGGGAGATCCGTCGGAATGAGTGTTATCCGTGGGATAAAAACTGTTTCACCTTCTCCCTGTCTTGTTAAGATAGTCGCTTCAATTACAGTACTCAGCATCATCTTGACACACAGCCTTGTGCCGTTGCAAAGTTTTGGATGGTCGAGCTTCCGTAGTAAAATAATTGGAGATCCTACTGTAAGTCAAAGATGATGTGGTGGCCGGATCCAGCCGGATCAAGTGCGTTTAAGAAGTCTGATGGGAAATTGACGACCTCCTAAGCATCTACTACAGTATTGATAGACTTGTATTCAGTGATTACACCTGGTAACATGGCAAGTATTTGAGTGGAGTCCAAGACCGGAGCATAATGATTTCTAAAAATTTCCAGAAGGTTCTACGGAGTTCTATTCGTTCTGTTCGACTACACTTGGGCTTAAATGTCATTGGGACTGTCACCAGTCAGCAACCCCAATTAGCGACCCTGAAAACTATGGATTTGACACTAATGTCGGTCATTTTGGACATTTTATTTTTCACCCCTTCTCACCCCCCATGCTGATGGGGCTGAACATGGACTTAAACGGCATTGGGAGCGTCACCATTCATCTCGGTGACCCCGAAAACTATGGATTCAACACTAATATTGGCCGTTTTCGACTATTTTTACATGTCGCCCCCTTCCCACCCCCACCCCTAGGGGTGCTAGGGGTATCTTACCCCCACAGAATTTCTAGAAGTGGGATGAGTTTTGAAATCTGAAAGCAAATGGCATCCTGTACGCCACCATCAGCATGCTGCAGATATTCTATTTCCAAGCACTGTATCTTGAACCCCTTCTCACCCACCCCCCATGCCGAGGGTGGCCGAACGTGGACTTAAACGGCATCGGGAGTGTCACCGTTCATCTCAGCGACCCCGAAAACTGTGGATTCGACACTGATGTTGGCCGTTTTCGAGTATTTTTACAGGTCACCCCTTGGCACCCCCACCCCTAGGGATGCTAGGGGTGTCTTACCCCCACAGTATTTCTTTCCAGATGGTAAGGCATATGTATACCAAGTTTGGTGTAAAGCACTCCAGGCGTTCCAGAGTTATGCTGGAACATACACACATACGCGCACACGTCCAATTTTATATATATAGATAATAATATAAGTTACTTTGGATATTTGTAAACAGAATATCCAAAGTAGTTTACATTATTCATAAGTATGATCTATAAACCTACGGTTAATTTATCTATTCCATTTGTTAATCATCAGTACAACTCAAAAGAAGGCTATATTTTAATGCTGAAAGGGTTACCTTGCACTCCTACAATCATCACAGAGTCAGCTGCTGCATTTACATAATGTTATTGTCTTGATGATTTTTGCAGCAGAATATCACTTAGTGCTTCCTCTACTCTGTTGGCCACCATCATCCCTGGGGTAAACCCAGTGCCACTACAGAGTGGCAATACTGAATTCAACAAGGAACAGTTGCAGCTTGATTTAAAGTGAAGGCTTTGGGGCTGGTAAATAGGTAACGGGCTAACAGTGTGGCATAGCTAAAGCGGGGCCAGGGGTGCATGCCCCCCATGGCAGAGTGGCAGTTTTCCATCATCTCTGCTGAGAGGGGTGACAATGCTTATCTCAGTTGTGCAGCAAACACCACAAAATTAGCCTGTCCATTTTCCCGTATGGCTAATGTTACCAGATACAAACTGGGACAGAGTGCCTATACCTTTAACCATTGTATAGAAGAGGGAATTTTGGCAGGTGCAGCCTTTGAACCCCTTCCATGATGAGCTGCACCTGCCCAAATTCCCTCTTCTATAATTAAAGGTATAGGTACTCTGTGCCAGTTTGCATCTGGTAGCCCTATGTATGGCTCCAAATGGAGCTGTTTCCAGAGATGAGAGCAGCAAATGCGCTGGGAGGGGGTTACAGGCAGCACATGCATGGGGAGTGCCACGCTGCTCTGTGATGTCACCCAGCCTTGCAACCAAGGAGCCACCAGACCTGGCAACGCAACTGAAAGTACCACAGATATTTCTGAACGGTCTTCTGCCTTCTGTTTTACATTTATAGTGACCCCTTTAGGAAAGCTGCTGTATTCACCCCTGTATCACTGAAGAACTTCCATCATTTCCGTCCCTTTGGGCATTATTGCCTGAATTTCAATATTTTGAATAATAAAAAGGATGGTTTTAAATTAACTGTGTGGACCTGCCATCTGCATGCATTCAGACTTATTATCATCATTACAAGCAGGTCCTTTGGTTTATTTTCTTCAAAATGAAATGAGAAATCAAGGGAGTATTATGCAGCCAACAAGGAAGCTAATAAGGTCGTTTCTTGCAGTGCTTATTGTGAGGGGGCAGCGTTAATTGTTGTGCATATGAAGTCAGCGCTAAACACAAAATATAGGGCTAGCTGAATGTGGATGCTGTGAATGGGGCCAATGGGAAGCGATGTGTGGCCTTCACATCCACTGTTCAGAATATATGCCCACTTAGAAAGAGAAAAAATACAGAATAAAGGGACTGACATAAACATAATAGGACAAAGGAGGAAACTGAATGACTTCTGATAGTAGGGAGGTTATGAAACTATTATGGCCTTAAAGTCTAGAAGTGGTATCATGAATAGGCAACTCAATAGCAACTCAAAATTAGCTGGATTGTAAGGAGATGGCTACACAGTAACAGAAATGGTTCCATCATAGTTTCCTGGACCCTGGTTTTCAATTACCTTTATGAGCTTTGCACAGTTTTTGCTTCTGCAATCTATGCATTCCCCTTGAGTTTGTTTTACAACTCCATCTGCAGTGTGTACCTGTCCTACAGCCCAATCCTATGTATGTTTACTTAGAAGTAAGTCTTTTAATGCTATCCCCCCCCCCCCGCCAGGCAGAAGTGAAAGGATACAATATAGAACTCCAGGATATCAGCATAGATTGGTCAGGTCAGGTTGCCATAGCCTTCACAAGATAGCAGCAAAGGCAGGTGTTCATGGTCTTTCCAAACTAGGTCTTACTTTTGAATGTTATTAACCATTTTATTTATTTGAAAGATTTATATATAACTTTTCCAGTGCTCAAAGCGGTGTACAACAATAAGCATGCAATGTAAAATACAATTAACACAAACATTAAATAAAACCAATTAAAATGATACTGGTACAGTTAAAAGATGTAAAATCAACAATAAATAATATAAAAACAGTATAAAAACTATAGGTACTAAATTAAAAAGGGGTCTCTAGGAGGTTCCTCCCTCTTCAAATGCCAAGCAGAA
The DNA here is from genome assembly GCA_029204185.1 of Lerista edwardsae. NCBI lineage: Eukaryota > Metazoa > Chordata > Lepidosauria > Squamata > Scincidae > Lerista > Lerista edwardsae. The sequence goes on along the minus strand of JAJKFI010016965.1, from coordinate 20,987 downwards.
TAAATATGTTTTTAAACCCTATCGGAAATCATATAGGGAGGGGGCTATTCTCAGATGTTTTGGTAGTTCCACAGATGTGATGCCACAACACTTTTAAAAACACCATTGCAATGCCAATGCCAGAGTAGTGGTTTATGACAGCCCTGCAGTGTAACCCCTTGCAGGTCAGAGGTGGAGCTGAGGTTGTTTGAATGTCCAGCCCAGCCCAGCCCAAAATAAAATGACTCCTGCAGAACATCCTTCACATTGCAGCAAAGGCAATTCTACTGAAATTGCCCCATCATACTCCTTCCCAGACCAACTCTATCACTCAGTTGCATGCAGAAACCTTGCTTTCTACTGACTTCCATATACATGTGTCACACCCTATACATGCAGGGAACATCTCAGGTACCTTTTCCTCCCCCATCCCACCAAGCCAAGTTTGCCACTCTTTTCTCTGAGACATGGTACTAATAGGACACACAAGACATTTCTTGTCTTAATAGGAGACTTCTCTTGCTTGTGTTATCGTCAGACCTGTGCCTATTGTTAGCAATCATCACTACTTTCCCAGTCACCATATTTCTGTACGATGCTGTACACACCATGGAAACAAATAGGCTCCTGCCTCCATTTGTCTACATTCAGAGTTATTTTTAATGGTATTTGAATTATCAAAATAGGCAGCATCATATGCAAATATTTCAATTAGCACTGGATCACCAGTGTCCAATAGAAACTGCATGTGCACAGAACAGCTGATGACCCCTAAGTGTCAGGTGAGGGGTTGGGTTTGGTCCACCAGTTGTTCAGTAGAGAGACAGTTCCATGTGTATAAAAATTGTCCAGTTTATTTAATGTGAGTGAAGATGAAATGGGATGGAAATGGCTGAAAAGGGTAAAAGACTTTGCTTTTTAAATGGAGCACAGAAAAAAACAAAACTAAAATGCCAGCTCAGTCCAACAGCACAAAAACAAGCCCAGCAAGTCCCTTAGAGCCCGAAGAAGCTTTTTAAATCCTCATGAATATTTAGCTTGTCCTCATGTAAAATATATGACTTTGTGTAAGGATCAGGCGGAGGAGGTGCATGATTTTTTTCTGATTTATGGGCCCAGTGACGGATTATTCATAGCAGAGCAGCTGTGTGGAAAGATTCATCCACTGCAAAATGTGATTGTACATCAGGCAGTCTGAGGGAACAGAGCTATGACTAATGGCTACTTTACATATAAATGAGAAGGTTTGTGCTAGGAACTGTTTTAAAAAAATATAGTCTTTCTCTCTGATGGGGGGCCCCGGCCTCTTTGATCTGAGAGAAGTACTGGGGCCAGGAGGGAGGAGGGGCTACAACTTGCCTGAAGACAGCATTGGCCTGGCCTGGCCAAATGCCAGCATGTAAAATAAAGCAATGCTTGGGAACCAGGGGCAAAGTCAGCCTCTCCTTCTGACACTGTTGAAGATGCTCAGCCATGAAGGAATGATGACCTTCCTACAGATTCAGCTGTATCAAACAAAAAGGAGGCAGAGGTTGGTGACAGCATGTTCCCTTTGATATAATATTTATTCCTGCATAGCGGCATCCATGATTCCCTGGAGTGAGAGGCGCCACAACCAAAAGTGCATAGTGTTTAGGGATGTATGGACAATTCACAGATAAGCAGGCCTAACTGTGCGTTCAGAGGTGGCAGACAGAGGCTGAAGGAAGAGTATGCGAGAAGGAGGGGAAGTGGGCAGCCACTTGTGGCAGGAAGAACTTTTGAAAATGGAGTGGATATTCTGGGAAGTTGTAGGAACCCAGCAGTTGTGCTTGTGGTTGAGAGTGTAGGAGTGTGTTTTCCTCAGGTACTGTGTGTGACTTTATTTTGTCTCCTTAATGGCAACCCAGATCCTTAACTTAGCCCTCCTTTTCTTCCCTTAGCCTCTATAACAAGGGTAGGCAGACTTCAGTCTTGTAGAATCTGTTTTGCTTTTACAGTTCTTGATCCCCAAGGTCCACTCTCTCTAGAGCCAGGTGCAACATAGTGGCTCGGGGAGGCAGGCATGTGCTTAGCATTAAGGAGGAAGATGCACTGAGCACATGCTCAGCCCAGGAATTTGTTTTCAGTATCAGAACTGAGTTTACACTCTTTTATTGTAAAAATCTACTCCTGGTTCATATCCCCCCCCCCACCTTTCTTTGTTTCAGCAACCTAATTTGGAGGGGGGGGGAGTCTTTTTGTTGTTGCTATTGCTAAACTATTGGACATCAGAACCTCTTGCCCATCTACTGCAAATCTCTCAGTAGATCCCTGACCTACTTTCTGCCAGCCCCTGCCTAGATGACACCCCAGTGCAGGCCTGTGTTATTGAGACCTATATGAAAACCTGCTTACTAAACCATTACCATTGGGACCATATTTCTGAGCAGTATGGATCAAAATTCTTTGACATTTTCATCTTGTATTGAGAATCCTTTCAATCTGTTTCTGAGCCTGCCTGGAATGAACACAAATTGGATCTCACTAGGCAGGAATGGACACAGATCCCAATTGTGATCTTTACTTCAGATGGAAGGCAAAAGGTCCATTTATTGGAAGTCAGCCTGCAGTTTTGCATATGTGACCCTCCAGAATTTTTAGGCCCTCTCCACAATCCTACCTCACCTCCTCCTTATTCTTGTCTTTGTGACAAGCTGTCTAGACATTGCAGATGTGGGCAGATGTTGGGCTTGTAATTTATAACAACGGCCTCCAGAAGGCAATTCCAATTTGTTTCACTAATGTGCTAAGTTACAGACGCTGAAATCTCCTGTAAATACTGTTGGCTTACATATTAACTACCAGTCAGGGTTTTGCTCAGCAAATACTAGCTAACTACAAAGTGATTCCATCACTTAGTCTCTGAAGATGATAGTAGATGTTAAGTAGATTGGGACTTAACACATTTCTCAGGTCCCAAACACAGGAAGATGTGGACCACAGACTATATATATTTACTTGGTATTAAGTCCCATTGAACTCAGTAGGACTTGCTTTGGAGTGAAGACAGAACCAGTCAGCAAAAATTATAAATTTTGATGGGACTTCTGGAATGTCTGTTCATTTTCATTTCCAGTCAAAGCTTCAAGCTTTGGTTTTTGTCCTCATGCTGAATATAGACGAGGGGGTGCATCAGGAAGGCAGTTTTAGGTTTGTACCAGGAGCATGGTACAAAGGGGCATGGTATGTGATCAGGGTGCATGTCATATTGCATAGGTTCCTTCCCAACAGACTGGAAGTGGGCCTGTAATATGTGCCTTCAAGATGGTAGCTGCAGAAAGGAGAGGAGAATCAGCTGGATGAAAGGGTAAAGATGATGATGTGTGATGGATTTCTCAGACCAACGCAGGCCTAGCACTGGGCACAGACTATGAACCCATTAGAGGATCCACCTGGCCAATCCAATCCCTGAATCCTCAGCACCAGTGGCAGTGCCCAATGAACTATTAGGGATAAGTGGGTGGATGTCATGGAGGCCCAGTGCAAGGCATTGCTCCAGGGTCCTCAGCAATCTGGTACTGATACTGGAACAATACGTTTGCAGGCCAGAGAGTCCTCACCGTAAAAAGGTAAGGAGTTATGGGTAGGGAATCAGGGGACAACCTAAGAACTGAATGATAATAGGTTTAATCATGTGTATCTGGAAGAGGAAGCTCTTGTGACTGACAGCAAGTCAAGGCATATATGAGTGTCTCTCTGCCTGTTTGCTCTTGCCCCTACCACCACTTCCAGCTCATGCAATCTCTTTCCAGTGGTTGATCCATTGCATGTATGATTTCACTCCCTTCATTTAAAACATTCTGCTTTTGCTAGATAGAAGCTCTGTTCCTTTAACGGTTTGCATGACAGGGAGAACTCCAGAGTGGCATTTTCTTCTTCTTCTCATCATCGCATCTCCATATGGGGAAGAAAAGTTTGCAAATCAGATATAGTATACGCCTGTCATTCAGCTATTAAACTGAGAGTGACAGGAGGGGGAGTTTGAAGACAGGATCACCCAAAGTAATAAATAAATCACAAGAAAACATAATCAACGAAATGCATCTTTAATAAACAATTATATAATTATAGCAAAGGCCTTAATTAACTGTATAGACAATAAACTATTGTCTAGCCATAACTTAGCCATAAAAAGATCAAAAATAGGGCAGTGTGGCCCAATCTTAGGCATGTTTTCTACAAGAAAATGTCCTTGACAAGGGATCCATGGAGCTTCATCCCAGTTATGGATGTTGACACTGATGGCCAATCCTAAACTGCACTGGAACAGCGAGGCGGGTGGGCCTATGCTGTATCCACAGTTTTGGAGCATTCAGGAGCTTCCCTGGGGCAGGGGCACATTTGTGCCCTTGCCTCAGGGAGGCTCCAGCCTCCCCTATGGGCTCCTCAGATCTGTGCCTGCTGTATAACCACATGGCCTGGGATGAAGGCATGGATGCGGCCTAATGCAACCCACCCCCAACTCCCTCCCTGGCCGCCTCCCAGCCCACCCCACACCCAGTTCCTCAGGGGGCAAACCTAAACAGCATTGGATTGGCAAGGCCGGCCAGCCAGTACCAAATCCAGTGCTGCTTAAGGGAGGCTGGAGCCTCCCAATGGCAAGGGCACGTGTGCTCCCTTACCATTTGGGAGGCTCCAGCCTGCTCTAAACAGCAGGCGCAGATCTGAGGAGACCGCGCGGCCTGAATCGAGGCTCCCTGGGTGGGTATAGGATTTGGCCATATGGACTCGCCCACGTCCCACCCCAATCCCCCAATCCCCATCCCGAAACAGGGTGGAGCCTCCCTTGTGCCAACCGGCTTCGGTTGGCGCAAGGGAGGCTTCCCGTCAGCTCTCTCAAGCCGACGCTACTTGTAGCATCAGCTTGAGAGCTGTAGCACTGACGCAGGGGTGCTACTCGGCGCCCCCGTGTCAGCACTGGGTCAATCACGTCGACACTATGACGTAGCGTCGACACGATGGAACAGGTAGGATTGTGCTGTCAATCTCCAGATGACTTCTGAAAGCAATCCCTAAGATTTTAATAGTGCTTCCAAGAATTTCCAACTTTACAACAAATTGGAAAACAAATCCTCAACATCATTCAGAGCGCAAGCCTAACCCTGAGTTAAGCTGGCACAGTTAGGCCAGCCAAGTTTGGCCAGCATAAGGGCCACCATAAAGCACATTTGGACCACTGTCAGCGCAATCCTATACCTGCGTTGTGCTGGCACTATGCTCTTGCGCCGGTCCAGCACTGTTGCAAACTCATCAAGCTCATTAGCGTTGGCGATATGGTGCTGGACCAGTGCAAACAGCAGTGCCGATGCTTGGGCACCAATGTGACCGTCAGCAGCACCGGTCGAGCATCGGCAGCACGCGGTCAGTGTCTCCACAAGGGCGTGCCAGGGGCGTAACTGGGCGGCAACATCACAACAGTATAGCTATGCAAGGTGGGGACCAGTGATGTACCGGAACTGAGCTCCATTCTAAGCATGTACCTGAAGTAAGTCCCATTGTTTTTAATATGATTTACTTTTCAGGAAATGCAGTATCTTTTGTGCATTGCTTGACAAGAGCTCATATTAATTTTATTCAAAGGTGCAAATGTTGAATTACAACAATATCTGTGGGTATGTAAAAATGAAATGAGAGATCCTAAACCGATTATATTGCCAAAAGAAATCACAGGCATTTAAAGATCTGTCACACATATTAACATGTTCATATATATTTATTTCACATATACCTTCAGAAGTTGGCTTGTGAGCGTATCCAGCTCTTACAATGTCACATGAGAAGTGCTCCTTACACACTGATCCTAAAGTTATTTACTTGGAAATAGGTTCAGTGAAATTACTTCCACGTTCAGCTACAGTCCCAATGCTACTGTCTAAGAATTAAGGCCCCAATCCTATCCCCCCACTGCATCCAATGGTGGGTGCAGCGATCAAGAGGCCTGCCAGAGGTAAGTAAAAATATTTTCTACTTACTTCTGAGTAGGCCTTCTGGGGGTCCGTGGGTCTCCTTGGATCTATGCCAGCTATATAGCTGGGGTAAGTCAGAGGAGAGAAAAGGTGCAGGACAGTTTCAAAATGGTAGGACCCTCGCGCATGCTGGTGCTGTTGAGATTTATCGACTAACACCCCCCCCTCATGATATGCCAATTTAGCGGAATCAGAGCCGCTGAGGCTATACGGTGGCAGGGATGTACAGCCGCTGCTGCTTTGTGGCTGTGTCTGGCCTGGCAGCCGCGTGCTCTCACTGGCCCTTTTACAATAGCGAAATGCTCATTCTGCTGTCATAAAAGGCCATAGGATTGGGCTGTTAGTCTCACAAAACTTGGTGAAATTTGCTTCTCATTTAATTCGTTTAAGATCAAACAACAAGAGTGTTTAAGATTATTAATCTGATGAGTGCAGGGATATTTGCAGCCGCCAATGCAGGAAAAATGAACAGCATTTGCAGAAAAAGGTAATTTAATAATTTAATGTGATGACAACAGGACACTACAGTATAGCAGGCTGCTTGCTTTATTCATTTACACCTGAAATAAACCCTCCAGTTGCTGAAATAAGCAGTTCTAACGGATAACTTTCCTGATGTGGATTTAATCCCGCCAAGTTTGCAGTTCAGATGTTGCAACCTGTGCCAGCGCATGAAAGTTAAAAAAGGAAAATGTGCCAGAAATGGATTTTTAAAACTTGAAATTGTCTCTTTTTTTTACATTAGCATGAAGCAATAAAGGAAGCTTGGCTTAAAAATGTCTTTCACTGTTAGTGAAAGGCATCATTAGTTAATTCAAAATATTACATCCAAGCTTATAGCATCTAAGTAATTTCTCAGTCAGAAAGCTGCCACTGCGTAGGAATGAAATCAGGAGAAATGCCTCCTCAATTCATTAGAGGCTGTACAAGATGTGTCATCAAAAAGCAATGAGGAGAAGATGTGCCAGACTGCGGAAACAGGAGATAGATTATCATTTACCAGGTCAGAAATGTGCTGTGATGAACAATAGAGGGGGAGGATGAAACCTCAAAAAAGAATGGAAGCAGCGTGAGACAGTGGAAAGTATTTGCCTTTGAGGCTGAGAAATCTGGGTTCAAAACCTTGCTCTAATATAAACAAACTGGGCGGCTCTTATTTATTTATTTAAAATCCATGAATTTAAAGGAGTCCTCCTTATTCCAAGGACTAACAGCTGGCAACATAATTCTACATTAAAAACACAGTTACTCATTGTCAAAAGACTCACAATCCAAGTCAGACATTGATGGGAGAACAAAGGGGGAAGAAATCCAAAGCTACAAAATGTAATGGGCAGGATATTTGGAAATTATTATTAAATTATTTGTATATCACTTTTCAAAAGGAAATAAAAAAAAGCTCACTAATCAACTAGCATCGCAAAATAAATGAAAATAAAATTATTTCCTGACCCAAATGGCTGATCAGTCACAGTCTAAAAAAGATGCAAAAAAAGACCCTTGAAAACAGCCACTGAAAAGACACTATGCTGGGGGAATATTTTAAAAAGTCAAAGAGAAAAGAAGTGCAAATGGGCAACCCAATCCTATGGCACCGCTGTGCTAGCACTACAGCCAATGATGTCATTCAGGGGGAACGGACCAGAACGGGCGTTCCAGTTCCTAACAGGCTCCGTGGCTGGTTCCAGGTTCCCAACAAGTGCCAATCAAAAGTGAGTTCCTGTTCCTAAATCATTTGAATGACACCACTGACCTACAGCCCCGTGCTGGGTGTTACAAACATGCTATAAGGATGGGCCTGGGAGGGTGGGACTGGTGGAGGCTTTCTCTGCCAAGTCCTATCCCCCAAGTCGGGCTCAAAAGCCCTCCCCCGAGGAGCCTCTTCCGAGGAGACCTCCAGCCTGCTTGTATCCCACACAGGATACAGTGGTGGGCGTTTAGCGCTGCTGCTCCTGTGCTGGATAGGATTAGGCCCTTAAATGGCTGCTTAAATGTGGCCTATTGTGTTCTTTTAGCCCCAGTTCCCAACCTGAAAAATGAGACTATTGGTCGTGTCATGTCAAACACTCATCAGTGATGGCAGTGCCTTTGCATTCACTGGTTTAAAAAGATAAAAGCTAGTTGCTAATTGACTTGTTGAACAGGTTTATGGAACTCTGTGGGGTTGTTGCTGTTGTTTTAATATAGTTTTATAAAGTAAGAAACTTGTTTTCTTTTTTGAATGAAAAGTATGTGTTCAGAGAAGAGGCTGGGAATACAGATAATCTCTTATCCAGACATCTGAAATCCAGACTATTCTGAAATCCAGACATTCTTGTCCAAGGCTTTAAAAAAAAAAAAACACTTTACAAAGTGAACACTAGTAGAGAGTCTTATGCTCATTCCCACATCTAGTGGAGGTATAGGCTGTTAAGTTCAATGCTCTGTTGTGTGTACCTATACAGAACATTTTTGAAAAATGTCAAAGAGGCCAGCAAACACCTGCATGGGTAACAGTGAAAGGAGCAAGAGGAAGCATTTCTCACTATACGAATGCAGTTATTCCAAAATCCAGACACCTTCCCAGTCCAAGCAGTCCAAATGAGGGATAATCAATCTGTATCAGTGGGGGGGGGGAGGCATCAGCCTCCAGCAGTCTACAGCTTTATATGTAGTCAGATTTTTTCTTTGAATGCAATATTTGCTAAGTGGAGCAAGGTGGGTGGGATGGTGTTATCAACACTGAAAAGTCTCTTCAGGCAGCATTCTGACATTAGGGAGACCAGATGTAAAGAAGGACAGGGCTCCTGTGCCTTGAAAAGCTGGGCAGAAGAGAAAATTCATTGTTGGGAAAAGCTGCGTGCCCTAGAATTCCCTCTGATACACAACAATTAAGGATACAGGTTCCTTGTCCTTCAGTGCATCTAATCACTTGTACTTGCGGTGGCTAAAATGTAGTTGGGGCACGGTTTTCATGAAGAGATTGAAAAGGTCTTTACTACTGACTTTAATACCCTGCCCTATCACCATAGCATTATGTTAGGCGGCTAACAGCATGAGTGGAGTAATAATTATGAATGGAACAATAATGATGACGTACTGTATAGTACCTTGCTACTACTGAAAAAAAAATGTTTGCAGCCTGCTTCAGATACATCCCTAGGTTCTGAAGCTGCTAGATGCAGCAGCCCCTAGCAGATGCCTGAAAGGCATTTCTCCTTTCATACAGCTTTTCCTGCCAACAACCTGCATTGAATTTAATAATGTGGGCAATGAGCAATCACAACAGGCCCAAGCCCACTAGATATACAGGATGATTTGATCTCTTCTTCTGAGGCCTGCTTTTTGCAGCTTGGCTTCCCACTGAGGAGATGGGGCAGCGGGCACGGATTTTTAGAGGAACTTAGCAGGACCCTCTTCCACCCCCTCTCAGCTCACTCACGCTATTTCAATTAAGCACTGCAGAATTTAATCTCCTGCTCTTAATAAAGTTTATTGTTGTCTTGCCAACTCGCCTCCGGACACCGAAATGCTATTACTCCTAACGCGACGGGAAGGGCTATTTTACTGCTGCAAACTTTCTGACTGAAGAGTCAGGGAAGAGAAACTCCCATCCCACAGCAGGCTGCAAGCCATTTGGATCCAGGGAAATTAACAGCAAGGAAATGTGCAGGAGGCTGCAGGAGTGAGCCAGAGGGCAGGAGGGTACTGCACAAGCAGACGCATCCGCATGCACAGCTCGTGATGCAGGCACAGAGCAGCAGAATGGCACTTGCTCCAAAACGCAGGCAAACATCCTGCCTGTAGTCACATCCTGTCCCATTATGCAGACCTGCAAGCAAACTTGCTACAGGGGTATATTGTTGGAATGAAAAGGTATTCGAGTGCAGGTCTTTGGGAGTGGTGTGCTGGAGCCTGTTTGAAGTATGACAACGAACACACACCATTCTATCAGCAGCAGTTCTTCAATATTACACATTCCTCCCTGACTAGAAGAGGCTGATGCAGCGCAATCCTATCTCTGCATTCGCCCTCCTTTCTTATGGGGCAGGGCACAGTTTCTAGCATGAATTTGGGGCAAGAAATTGAGCTCTGACCCTTTCCAACACCTTCTCAAGACAATAATGACAACCAAGTACCTCTTGTTCACTCCCTTGACCCATCTTATGTGGTGGTTCTTATTGCAGGGAGAGTATGAGGAAAGAAAGGAAGGCACCATGGCTGTGAGACCTGAAGGATACACTGGGTCTGTGTTTTCTTTTTGTACATACAATGCATTTCTAGTGTACCTCTCACTGTAGGCTCCAGCTATATGATAAACTAAGCTTTACCATGTTGAATCCATAAGCAAGGGTAAACAAGTGGTGAAGCTTCTCTTATCACTATGCAAAACTATGCAGAGAACCAGCTTCTTTGACATGTCACTCAATCCAAGGCCAATGTGGTGGGCTGACGCATATTCACGGTGTTGGCCCAGCACTGTAGCAAACTTGCCATAAGGCACGTTTGCCAGTGCTGACAGCAGCATCAGCCCAGTGACACTGACAGGACCATGAGGTAAGACGGTCTTGTATTGGCCATGTATGGCCAATGCTCGGCCTTTTCGGGGTGGGAGGAAGGTGGGAGGAAGGGCAGAAGAGGGTGGAGAGAGGGTGGCCCTCCCAGCAGGGTGGCGGAAAGGGGAAGGAGCCAGGATCTGGCCATTAAGCCAGTTCCTAATCTGCAACCCTGATCCAGGCCATGGCAGGGCACTTGGACTTGTGCCTTCTAAACAGCAGGTGCAGATCTGTGGAGGCCCATCGGCCCAGCTGGGGCTTAGCCCAGGGTAAGGGGAAACATTTCTCTTGTCCTGTGGTGAGCTCCAGCATAGTCCTAACTTGCATTTGGATGCAGCACAGGCCTGCCAGCCTGCCTGCTCCTGTGCGAGTTAGGATTGCACCCATTGTTATAGATATACAATAGGGCCTTTTTACATAGCAACAATGTGTTGTTATCTGTTCCCTGTCTTGTAGTTGGGATCTTGAGGAAAGTATATTTGCCCTGTTTTTCTTCTCCTGCTGTGATGTTTCTCTCCAAGAGTGTTACATGCAGACACGTTGACAAAGATGGACTAATTATTTCTCACTCCCCACCCCCACCCCCGCGCGCACACACACACAGAGCTTCTGGGATTCTTCGTGCACATGTGGCAGTCACTAGACTATTCCGCATGGGTGGGCACTTTTATTTTCCTCCCCAGTTCACAGTTCATTTATGGCAAACGGTTGTCTGAATGACTTGATCTAAGCGAAAGCCACAATTTTTCACTCCATCCCAAACTTTCTAGATGGTTGAGATGTTTCAAGTGTCACAGAACAAGGGAGAAGTGCTTAACCACGACAAATGGTTCACACAATCTGTTTGCCACACACACATGGAAGTGGCAAGCAGGCAGGGGGTGCGGGTGGGCAGACCATCGAGCTGCCTTCTAAGTGGTGATGCGAACAGGCCTGCCCTCCTCTCAGAGGAGTTAACAAGGCAAAGTTACCTCTCTGCACCCACCTATGTGCCCAAGGACACCATCCACTTGTCTGGCTCTCCACACTCCCATTTGCATTCCCCACGATGAACTTCACATCCACTCACCCCCCTGGTTGTGTCTATAAAATCCAAAGATGCCTCCCGCCCCTTCTCCAGGCCCCTGCTCAGCAAAGCAGGCCCCGCTTCCTCAGCTCTCCTCTGCCTGACAGATGCCTCAGAGCCCGGGGCCGCAGTTAAGGTGACAAGATGCAGCCATTCTTTATGAACATTTCATTCCCGCTCGCTACACGACGTAAATTAGATTGGTGTGTTACATTCGGGCGAGAAGCAAGCGATGTCACCGCCGCGCCGGCCCATTGGATGGAGAGGCTAATCCTGCCGTGAATTTCATTACTGCTTTTATACCCTCGGAATTAGCCGGGCGGCGGTGAGCCTGATTGCCTTTCACTAGGGGTTTGCTGGGGAGCTAAACGGATTCCACTTCTGATGGGAGTGCTGTCGAGTGACCCCCAACTCCCCAGCCATTTTGATTATAGTGCCTTATCTTTTGGGGGCGGGGAGAGCACACACGGGTTGTCTATCTATGGGTTTTATATCACTCCCTGGCTGCACCATAACGGAAGGGGAAATGGAACCCCTCCATGAGAAATGGTCCGGGCCTAGAGAGCATTAATTGCTCCCTGTGGGGGTGCAATATGTCAGTGGCTCCTCTACCTCGCACTTGCAGCCTTTAACTCTGGAAACTCTTCCTTGATTGTTTCTCATTTACACCTTGGGCCCAGCATGGTAATTTTGCTCAAAATTTTGTCTCTGGAGAAATTAAGGTACCTGCACTAGCCCCCCCCCCTCCACCTCCCCTTTGGTGTCACTGGGGTGGACACCAAAGCACAGATCAGGAGTGGTGATGGGAAGCAAACAGAGTAATGTTACCAGTTGTGCAGGGCATGGACAGGCCTGAAGTTTCTTTGGCAGGAACCAGGGGGAAGGGGATCATCTCCCACCTCATCCATCCTCCACTGTCACCGCAGTTTCTTCTCCTTCCACTCTGACCATGAGCAGTCACAGCTCCTTACTCCTGGACCTTCTTCTCTGCCTTTGTGGCCATCCTGCCAGGCTTATTTCCTGGTCCTGATCTTCACACACAAATGGGCCATTAGCTGTCGCCAGCGCATTACCCACAAGGAAACCCCATTCTGATTTCACTAGCGTTTTTGGCTGCCATTGTTGGGGTGTCTCCCTCCCTCCTAAACCGGCTGACAGAAAGAACTACCAGTAGCTCAGCACCACTCAGCTCCATGGCAGGATTCTTGTTCCCCCAGGTTCTTCTCTCTGCTCTGCCCTCCACCTTTTTCTTCATCTCCCCTTCATCACTAGGTGGTGCCCTGAACAGTAGCATCCTGAACAGTAGAGATCTTGGGGTGCTGGTGGACAACTCGATGAAGGTGCCAGGGTGCAGCTATGGTGAAGAAGGCCAATTCCATGCTTGGGGTAATTAAAAAAGGTTTGAGAATAAAACAGCCAATATCATTATGCTATTGTACAAATCAATGGTAAGACCACATCTGGAGTACTGCGTACAGTTCTGGTCACCGCATTTCAAAAAGGATGGAACGAGAAAAGGTGCAGAAGACAGCGACGAAAATGATTACACTGCAAGGTAAGGCTCCTTGCCAAACTTAGTGCTCTGCCCCCTTATAGAGATGCTACTGGCCCTGAACCCACACACAACAATATACAGAAATAAATACCCTCTACAGTAAGATAGTGATAAGAGCCCAAATGCCATTTGAGGCAAAGCACAAATGCTGCCCTCTGGTACCATGATCACCCCATCAAAAAAAGGGGGAGGAGAAGGAGAGAAGCTTCTCCTTTGGGATCATAGCAGTGGTGCTGGAGAGTGGTGGGGGGGGGGAGTGCCATGGCTGCTCCTACCACCACCATCTCTTCATTCTCTGCCTACTCAGCTGCAGCCACAGGATCAGGCAATAAGGACGATTCTGCCCCTAACCCCCCCTTCTGTGCTCTTTGCTCAACCTGACAGGTTTTTTTTTTTAAAATGAATAGGAGGAGAGTAGTATGCTGGACTCTTCTTGTTCATTTGAAAGACGGGAGGACGAGCAAAGGGCTGGCGTAGAAGGGGAGGGATCACCATGTCTCACCTTTCCCTGCCTACTCAACTGCAGTGAAGTGGCAGAGAGAGTGAGTGAGTGAGTGAGTGAGTGAGTGAGAGAGAGAGAGAGAGAGAGAGAGAGAGAGATGTGTCCCGCCAGCTTCCACTGTTCCAATCCTCCTCTTGCCTGCCCTCAGCAAGCAGAATGAGGATGGAAGCACTAGTTTAACATGTACTGGATGCTGTGGGGTATGTGTGGGGTACTCATTGTTCTGTACCACATAAAGTACCCTTGAGATGAGAAGTTTCTTGGCATTGGAAATCAGAGCCTTAACATCCTACCCCAGAGCCCTGGGGCAGTGATGTCACAACTCTGCCCATTGCACCCCCAGTGCAGTGACATCATAGGTTCTCCCCAGAGGAGGGGCGGGTACAGGAAGCAGCCAGTGCCCTCCCTCGAGGAGAACCTGGAGGAGACTGCTTCTGCACTGCAAGCGCAAAGGCAGTCTTCCCGCATCTCCCTGGAAAAGGGGCACGCGTGAAAATAGAAACACCGCCTCTTTCAGGGACATCCTGAAGATGATTGCCTTCCTGCTGCTTGTGGTGTACCTTTATAATGAGGGCGGAGCCTGGGGCCAGTCCTGCGCCCCTGTTTAGCCCAGCGCCTGGGGCAGGTGCCCTTCAGGTTCCGCCCCAGTTAAGGCTCTGTTTGAAATACTGTAACAGCTAAGAAACTGTTGGGCTCCATAAGGCTTCATTTTGCATCTGCAAAAGAGAATATTTGCTGGTTGCTCCTTGGGGAACATTATTGCCCCTTTCTTGGAACCACTTTAGGTCTGCCCTTCTGGTCCCTCAGAGCCCTGTATGAACTCGTAGCTCCATGAATTTCCACCTCCTTTGGTCAGTCAGCTTAGGTTTATTTTATATCCCTGCCCTGAACTCTTTCTCCAGAGGAGATCTAATCCAGCAACTGTGATTATCTTGGCCTAGTTTATGATACTTGTTCACAGAGCTGAAGGGCAATTCCAAGAGGTTCACTACAGCACCTTGCATTCTCTTCCAGAAAGAATAGCCCTCATACACCAACTATGATCGTGCTGGACAAATGAGCTGAACTGCAGGAGAGCTTGAGCCGAAGAAGAATATCTTGACGGATGAAAACTGCTAATGTACTTTTATACTTATAGTGATTTCCTCCCCTGTTAAGTCTGTACTCAAAATATAGGAGTGTCCAAGAAGTAGAGGCCCCAAGTTATTACCCATCATGATCTCGGTTTATCACTATCTTGGTTCTGTAGCAGTGGAGAGAACACGAACAGGGGCAGGAGTAGTAGGTAGCAGGAAGAGAAAGGCAGATCTGGATAGCCAGGCACATGCCTCTTTGCAATTCAGTATGGCTGTCAGAAATAGAACTGTTAAAACTCCCTTTGAAAACATAACTAGAACACAATCCTAACCTGGAGTTAGGCCAGCAAAGTTTGGCCAGCATAAGGGACACAGTAAAGTATGTTTGGACCACTCTCAGAGTCAGAGAAGCCCGCACAAAGATGTGCGCCATCTTCCCTGACTCTGAAATTGGTCCAAACGCACTATACGGTGGCCCTTGTGCCAGCCAAACTTTGCTGGTCCAATTTGTGCTGGCCTAACTCCAGGTTAGGATTGTGCCCTCAGTAACCCTAGACTTATTCCTACCTTATGGCAAGTATATCTGTGAAGGATGCGAAACCTATCTAGCTTTTTCAGAAAAGGTACACATGCAAGATACTGTCTTTCCCATGCCTGCTCATGAATATGTCCTGCAAAATCCCCATAGAGATTTGCAACATGACATAATACTTTTCGATTGCATTCCTCCACAGATATTTGTCCACAGCTGAAAAACAAACAAACACATGGAACTGGGTCCCAGTTCAAGCAGTTCCTGAAGTTAGTGGGCTTCCAAAGGAATCAGAGGCTGCTCTTTGTAAACTGTGATCCTGGAAAGATTTACAGTAGCCAGAGCACAAAGAATGAACTCCCAATGTAATGCTGTGGTAAGTAGCACTAATATGGTCCATTATTAAGAAAAAGTGTTCACAGAAGGAAAAATGTTTCTACCTCTGGGCAGAGTTGAGAAGTTACTGGGTTCACAAAAAAGACATCAAATAATTGATGAGGCAAAAAAAAAATCCCTATGAGAATGATTCATGGATTCAGTGGTACTGTAGCAAATGTCTGTTTTAGAATGTCAATACCTTGGAATGCCATCCTTGCTGGTGAACGATGGTTCTGTGTGGTGGTTGGATGCTATCCAGTATATGGCTACAGTAACAAAAGTAAGTAGCTCACCACATGGGATCAGCACCACATGTGATCATGTAGAAGTTCCCATCACCCACATCAGCATCTTCAATGAAAGATTCAGCACACACAGAAAAGAAATGGAAAAAAAGATCTTGGCTTACTTTGTGGCTCAAAAAAAATAAAGAAACCCATGTGGGGTTTGCATCCAAATGTGAGCTACAAACATGTGAAATACTGATTTCTTACATTATAATGTAAGGATTTTAATTGATACTATGGAATATATGGAGTTTCAACCAGGGAAGAAATTGGGATTGGTATTTCTAGTTGCACAAAAAGCTTTTGACAATGTCAATTGGGACTTTTTATTTCAACAAATACAGCAGATGGAGTTTGGTGAAAAGATTATAAGGGTGATAAGAAGAATCTACTCGAAACAAAAAGCGAAAATAAGATTTAATGGAGAATATACAGAAGGCATTGAAATTCAACAAGGAACGAGACAAGGATGTCCTTTATCGCCATTATTGTTTATATTGACTTTGGAAGTCTTAAATAATGTGGTGAGAGCGGATCAAAGAATAAGTGGAATAAAAATTCAGAATGAGATTTATAAACTACAAGCATATGCAGATGACTTGGTTTTCATTTTAGAAAATCCATCAAATTCACTGAAATACTTGATTGATGATTTGAACCAATATGGAGAGGCAGCTGGTTTAAAGATTAATTATGAAGAAACAAACTTTTGTTGAAAAATGTAAAAGAATTTGAAGTTGTACAATTAAAATCTCAAGGTCTACAGATAGCAAATAAAGTTAAATATTTGGGTATAAGCAGTGGTGGTATTCAAATAAATTAACAACCGGTTCTATGACGTCATAGCCGGAGCAAAAAAAAACCCCAAAGCCAGCTGA
Organism: Lerista edwardsae; assembly: GCA_029204185.1. NCBI lineage: Eukaryota > Metazoa > Chordata > Lepidosauria > Squamata > Scincidae > Lerista > Lerista edwardsae. Next base: position 4,212 of record JAJKFI010016965.1, on the reverse strand, counting down.
GGTAAGCAAGTGGGCAGGGCCTGGCCATTTAATAACCGGTTCTATAGAACCTGGGAGAACCCCCTGAATAACACCACTGGGTATAAGTATATCTAAGAAGTCGAGTACGCTGATGGATAATTATTTGAAATTACTTAAAGAAATTGAGAAAGGTCTTGAAAAATGGAAGAATTTGAGACTGTTGTTGATGGGAAGAATTGCAGCCATAAAGATGAATATATTACCAAAAGCGATGTTTCTTTTTCAGACGATCCCAATTATTTTAAAGAAGAATTTTTTCATAACGTTAAACAGAATAATAGCTAAGTTTGTGTGGCAAGGAAAAAAAAGCAAGAATTAAGATGAGACTTCTTCAGGATCACAAAGATTGTGCTGGATTGGGGCTACCAAATTGGGAAATATATTATCAAGTAGCGACATTGAGTTGGATTAAAGAATGGGCAATTTCCCATAATCAACGACTTATAAAATTAGAGTCGTATGATTTACAAGTAGGATGACATGCCTTTTTAATATACAAGGCAAAATATTTTGGATATTTTAAACAACACATAATAGGAATTTGTTATATGTAACAAATTAGATATAAGATTTATACTAAAATACAAAGTTGGGTTAAACCATTAGAAGTTGCAACTAATCCAGAATGGATCGATAGAACCCAAAACAGAAGATATGAAGAGCTTTTAAATGACAATATGGAAATTTGTTCCAAAACAGAACTATTGAATAGAGATATTATATTGGATTGGTAGACCGAAATGCAGATAAGATCAAGATGGAAAGAAGATAAATAAAATGAGTTTTATTTTGATAAACTTTTTCTAGTAGATGAGGGACAATATATAAAGAAGATGTATAGATATTTGCTGGACATGAATATGGAAGATGAAGTTGTGAAAGACACTATGATACAATGGGCAAGAAATGTTGGTCATGACGTATCATTAGAAAGTTGGGAACAAATCTGGAAAGTAAATATTAAACTTACCAAGGCGGCATCATTTAAAGAAAATATTTATAAGATGTTTTATAGATGGCATATATCGCCAGATAAATTAGCTAAAATGTATCCGGAACAAATAATAATTGCTGGAAATGTCATAACTCTATAAGGACCTTCTTTCATATGTGGTGGACATGTTGCAAAGCAAAAAAGTACTGGGAGAAGGTGCATACTATACTACAAGATATGTTAAATTGTATTATCCCATTCAAACCTGAATTATTTCTTTTGAATATTTTTTCTTCAGCATTTAGTAAAGAAGTTAAGCATATCATAGTAAATATTAACACTGCAGCTAGACTTTTGTATGCACAGATGTGGAAAAATGTAGAAATACCAGCTGTAGAAATTTTATTGCAGAAGATTTTTGAATTGGTAGAAATCGATATTCTGACAGAAAGAATGAGAAATGGAGATATAGATAGAATAGCTAATATTTGGAAAGTATTTTATACATGGTTAGATAATACATTAGCTGAAATGTTTTTTTTCTCAAGCTTTTTCTTTTTTTTGGATTGAATTATTGATGTTAGAAGTTTTTTGAATGTTAAAGAAGTTTATGGGGTAAGTAAAGATGTAGTAATACGATGTGTAAATTTAATTGTAAAATTGCTGAGACTGACGGATACCTAATGTGTTTTCCTTGTACCCCTTCCCTATGTCTTTTTTCCTTTCCCAACCCATAACTATAAAATTATATAATAAAAATTATAACAAAAAAAAATGGAAATACTGATTTCGCTGTGGGGTTGTTGTTTTTTGTATGTGCGATTTTGTTCTGGGTCTTGCCTTCTGTTTAACAGCCTGTCAGATACATGGCATATATCCTATTTCCCATTAGTTGTCTCTTCTCCATTCTAAACCTGGCCACCGGTGCTTAGAACAACTACCACTCTGTCTTCAAATACAGGACCATTTTTCCATGTAATTTCAGCCTTTGCCTCATATTTGGAAGGGTTATGCTGGCGGATAGAGGCGCCTGTGTTGCGCCCATGCAGAAAGAAGCCAGAACACCGCAGAAACTCATCATGTTAAATTAGCTTTCAGATTCCGTTAGTAAAACATGTTCGCTTTTCTGATTTTTAAATGAGTCCAGAGCACAGCACAGTCGGGGTCATTCTGTTTGCCCACTGCACACGTCATATTTAACATTCAGTGTCTGTGGCTCAATCTTCTCCAGATTTCGGAGGGCACTGTGCTCACATTTTAAACCCTCTAAATGACAGCTGCAAGATGAGGCATTGAGGGAAGACCCAAGGGTGTTGAAAATGTACATGGAAATATGCGCACGTATGCCTGCTGGCACCATGTGTTCACCTAACAGCTACACGCATGTGCACATGAACACGGATAAGTGTATACAGTACATAGTCATGCATGGTGAGTGTGTCTATTGTCAACCATATCATTAAGGGACAATTGATGTGCTACAGTGAACCCCCCCCCCCTTGGTCTTTGTTGTATAAATAGTGAATGGGGACATGCAAAACATGATAAAACCATGATAGGAGGGTCAGAGGGTATTTAATACTTTGCCCTGCCAGTGTTCAAATCCTGATTGCGGCTTTAGCCCTCTACTGCATGCATTGTTTCTATTGTGGGGGGAAGTGATTTAAAGTGTGAAATAGCACAGGACAGTTGCTGTACTGAAACTGGACCAAGATAGGACAAAGTACTAAAGCCTCCCCTACTCCCACCATGGTTTTGCCACGTTTTGTGGCTTCCAGGGCCAGGCTTAAGCCAATGTGACTAATGTCATCACAATGGGCCCCATGCTTTAGGGGACCCCACACAGACCTTTTCACTGTAGCAGCAGCCAGGATCTCTCCGGGCTGTAGGTCAGTGGGGCAAGCAGAGCAACTTTACCTTGGGCCCACCCACCTGACCCTGCCTCTGAACGGCCCAAAATGGGCCTCCTGGAACTGGAAATAGTTGGCGGTGACATCATCATGTCACCACCAACTATTTTCAGGTGCACGACAAGCACTGACAGCTTCTCAGTGAATGGGGGGGGGGGCTCCGCAGGAATGTCCCACATTGGGCCCTGCCACTCCTGGAGTTGGCCTTGGTGGTCTCCACATGTTGTTCATAAGACAGAATTACTTTGGGTCATGTTATGCATTCAGCTTAATGTGCAGTTTGGCCCTAAGTTGGCCATAAAAAGTTGGCCTTGAGTGGCCATGAAAACCACAAATTCTTTAAAGCATTTTGCTGTTTTCTTGACAGCAAAAAAGGGTTTCTACACTTGTTGTTTGGTCTCCTGTTAAATAGGGGATTGTATGGTCTGCTTCTGTGCTCTTTGTTTTTTCAGAAAGCAAAATCATGGGACTTTTCAGAAAGAGCCTTTCACATTCAGAGAGTTGCATTATCAAGACTCTCAAAATTTGACTTTCAGATCTGAAAAGATGGTACTACCATTTGAACCTTAAAGCCAGGCCTGCAGTGTCATGAACAAGCCAGGAATTGTGTCCCTCCACTTATTCCTATGGTTGTTCATACATACTGTCCTTTGTTCATTTCAATTCACCATGGCTTAATCTCACAAGAACTCACTGAGGGCCAGCCTTGGAACATTTTTAATGTCACAAATTGACATCTTTTTAAATATGATCAGGCTTTTCAGTTTCTTCTCTCCCATGTATCCTGGAGATTCTGAGGTCAAAAGCAGACCAGAAACTGAATTTGCTTTGTAATGATGATGATGATGACGATGACGACGACGACGACGACGATAAACACCTGAAACATAATACCCCTGATTTGACTGTCATAGCCAAGGAAAAGAAGGAAATGACAATAATAGAGGTAGAAATACCAGGAGATGCACGAGTGGAAGAAAAGGAATTTGAAAAGATCACCAAATACAAGGATCTGCAAATTGAAATAGAACTGGAAAAAGGTCATCATTTTGCCAATTGTAATAGGGGCATTGGGCTTAAGCAACCAAAGAGACTTGAGCAACATCTTAAGACACTCGACCTCACTGACATCTCGACCATGCAACTACAAAAGGCAGCCCTTCTAGGGACTGCCCACATATTGAGGAAATACCTCTGAATATCTCAGGTCCTTGGGAAGGACCCGATGCTTGGGGTATACTGGTCACTACATCTGTAGTGACTGTGTAGAAGTATAATAATAATAATAATAATATTATTATTATTATTATTATTATTATTATTATTATTATTATTATTATTATTATT
>JAJKFI010016964.1:0-18117 GCA_029204185.1 Lerista edwardsae | reverse complement strand
AGAGAGAGAGAGAGAGAGAGAGAGAGAGAGAGAGAGAGAGAGGGAAGGACTTTTTAAAAAATCACTGCTAGGCTACAGGCAATTTTGAATTTGCATCTATTTAAAGGAACGAGCACATACAGATGAGCAATGGCCTGTGTTTCTACCTTCTGGGTTTGCAACCCTATGAAAAGCAGGGCTAGCCAAAACTGCTCAGTGTTCCTTTGCAAACATTTTTAGCAGTGCTGAAAAATGTTTCCCTTTTTCCAACAACTTTTGGCATGCCTTGTGACAATGTTAATCTCAGTCGCTTTCATTTGCCCACAGTAATATCATAATCATGCAGACAAATCTGAGCAACTATGTAGTACAGGTGTTCCCCAGCGTCTGTCCCCCACCCCTCTTATCTGTACCTACCCCTTCATCTGTATCCCCCATAAGATCCCTTATATGTATTCATTCAGTTCAATGGCTACAGGACCACAAGACTTTCACTCTTCCAGCAATTCATGCAGTGAGGGATCTCAAACATAGCTGGGCTATGGAGCAGGGATGGCCAACTGCAAGAGGCTGGAAAAGTTGGTGCCAAGCCAACTTCATCACATTCCTCTGAATCCATAAACGATGTAGACATAGTGGTGCAGGAATTCTCCCTTCCCCAGTGTCTTTTTTATGAGCTTAGGTGGGCCTTAGATGTTCTCACAAAGGGGTGGGAAGAGATTGCCTACAATGGGTACTTGGAATTCTCCCAGAGAGTGGCAAATAGTCAGGGAAGGTAACCCATTACATGGGCTTTGTGATGCACAGGCCCGCCCTAGGAGACAGCAACTATTTGATAAACAAACAAGCCCAATTCAAATGTTCAGTTTCATATCTGCTTAATTGTTGATTAGTTTCCCATGGAGAAGAATGTACATATTCTAAATGTAACAGGAAATAGCTGGACAGGAAATCTGTTGTTGTGCCTGCATCTTTGAGAGAGAGAAAAACACTGCCAGCACGGACCGCACTGGTTGCAGAACAAAAGTCCAGACATTTCCAGGTATGGCATTCTTCTGTGCCACTATGGACCTGTTTTTCAGAGGACTTCATGCCCATGCTTCCAGTTTGCTGCTGGAATTCTCATGCAAACACCCATACTCAGAGCACAACCCTAACATGGAATTAGGCTGGCACAGTTAGGCCAGCAATCTTTGACAGCACAAGGGACACCGTAAAGTATGTTTGGACCACTCTGAGGCCACAATCCTAACCTAGAGTTAGGCCAGCACAGTTAGGCCAGCACGGTTTAGCTGGCACAAGGGACACCAAAAAGCACGTTTGGACCACCCTCGGAGTCAGAGAGTATGGTGCATGTTCACTTTAGTTTGGTCCAAACACACTTTAGTTTGGTTTCCCTTGTGCTGGCCAAACTTTGCTGACCTAACTGTGCTGGCCTAACTCCAGGTTAGGATTGCGCCCTCAAAGAGGCCAGCACACAGGTGTGCACCATCCTCCCTGACTCAGAGAGTGGTCCAAACGTGCTTGACAGTGGCCCTTGTGCCGGCCAAACTTTGCTGGCCTAACTCCAGGTTAGGGTTGCACCCTCAGAGTCTGTATGTGGAGTTTGAGCCCCACTCCTGGACTTTGCTCTATCTCTTGTAGTGATTTACCAAAATACTCCATCTTACTTGACAGGCTCTTCTTTCCCTGTTTTCCATCTAATCTCACCCCCCTCTGCCCCCATTTCCATGGTCTAACCAGATCAGCAGCTTCTTACACCTGCTGCTACCTGCTTCGCTGACTCTGCTGGAGCCCACAGATGTGTGCGTGTGATTAAATACAAAAAATGGAAGCTTAGTGGAGAAATGCCACTGAGGGGGCCCTTATGGTTGTGGAGCAAGCCATACAGCTGGAATGAGATTTCCCTGTGCTCTCCGCACTGATTTTCATGATCACGGGGGGGTGGGGGGGTGGTGGAGTTGGGGAGGGATGAAACAAGGGAGGAGAGTTATGAAAGATAAAGGCATTAGTCAAGCTGGCATATGAAGATACAAAGGCTTTGTGCTTTGGCGCAGGGTGATCTGAGATACCCCAGTTTGAGTGAAGTGGCCAGCAAGGAATGGAATGGGAAGCTCAGTTGAGCACCTGGGCCCTTGGGAATAGAGCTGATGTTGGCAATTTCAAGAGCACTTATTAGGAAATAAGACTCAATCGGTGCATTACACAGAGTGATGTTTCAAAGCCCAGGACAGTTTCACTTCATACGGCAGGTGGAGAGTCTTTTCAAAAGAATGTTTCTCCTATGATTATTCCCATTTTTAGATGGGAGGACTGAGACAGAGAGGAGGTGATTTGCCTATGGCAAATAGTGACTAGTGGCAGAGGAAAAATTCAAACTGGAGACTTCCTGACTCACAGCCCAATCCTACTAACTCTCTGTACCAGCGGAACATGTGATCTGCTGGCGCATGCTGTTGCAAAAGCACCAGAAGTGCTTTGCAACAGACCATCTAGTTGGTGTGCAGGTGGGAAGACTGAAGCCTTCCTGTGTGCACTGGTGGTTGCAGGGATGCCTGCTGGACTAGTTACATCTTGTGCAGAGGTGGGAGAGATTGGGGAGAGGGTGGACTGGGGCAGGGAGGGGAGCGACAGGCGTGAGCTGGGCAGATCAGACCTGGGTGGAAGATGGGGTTGGTGGTGCCAGCACACGCTGTATCTTATCCCCCGTCCCAGACCTGATCCACCTACATGGATCAACTCGGACTTCCACTAGCAATATGACTAGCGCAGATCCAAGTTGACCCATTGCGGTTGCTGGGGCTTACCTTGGGGCAAGGGGACAAAGGTCCCTGTGGGATGCAAGTAGCCTGTGCCAGCACCACTGCATCATCAGGCAGGAATTTAGTTAGGATTGGGCTGTCAGTCTTCTAGCTAACATCCTGCTCCAGTTCTCTTAGGCCTTGTAGTACACCAGTACTTTTCTAATACCACTGATTTGGAAAGCAGGGCATTTTCTGTGTGAGTGTGTGTGTGTGTGGGGAATAGTATATTATTCATTGTGACTGACCAGACTGTCCTGCAGTATGTGCCAAATTGTTGGTATGTTATTAATCAGAAGGCAAAAGAAAACACTGTACTAGCTTATTTTTTAATTAATGTAGGACCAGCGAACATGTTGCTTTTAATGTTTATAATTAAAAATCCCATTTTCTTGCATATGCTTTTCAAAATTAAAGAAAGAAAGAAACAAGACAGCTCCCTGCCCCTAGGAACTTACAATCACAATTTCACCCACGGGGGGAGAGGTGACAGGGAAAGGGGAGAAAATGGAGAGATACACATCAGAGATGAGAGCGATGGGAAATGCAGAGGTAGCAAGCGGACTACTACTGTACATGTGCAAAAGCAGCCAATGGCCATTGTCAGTAGGCTCTGAGAGGAAACAATGAATTGCAGGGAACAATTGCAGTGATTGTGTGTGCAAGTATAAACTTTTGGACTCCCCCAAACCACATACCTAATCCTCCACAGAGACTCATTTTAACTTCATTAGCAAAGGTTATAAGCAATTCTACTTTGGTTAGAATTCTCTCTCCATAAAAAGGTTTTGAAGGTAGGCGTTCAATTCATGTTGTAGTTTGATGCACGCTTGATCCCAGGCAAGTTACCAGCAGGTGTTGGGCAACTACTCTCAAAGTTCAGTCTGGCAGCTTTCCTTAAAAAAGAAGGGCAAGGTTTATTCAGATTACACTGAGAGCGCAGTCCTAACCTGGGCCGTGGCTAATGAAAGTGTAGCCCAGTGCAAAGGGCAAAAAGTAGCCCAGGAAGTGATGTCACAACAGGAAGGGACATCACCATTATTTTTGTTTTCTCTGTTTTTTTGGCTATAACATTTGACAGAGTAAAGGTATTACATTCTGGTTTGCTTCATTACATTCTGAAATAATTACCTTTCCAACGACATATAACATGATGGTATTATTCATACCACTAATATCCTATGCCACTAATGTCAAGCTCAGCTTGTTGCCCCCCTAAAGCTTGTTGCCCAGTGCAATTGCACCCCCTGCACTTCTTTAGCCACGCCCCTGGTTAGGCCGGCACAGTTGGCCAGAAAAATTTGGCTGGCACAAGGGCCACCGTAAAGCAGGTTTGGACCACTCTGGGAGTCAGGGAGGATGGCGCACGTCTGTATTCTTGCCTTTCTGACTTCAAAAGTGGTCTAAACATACTTTACTGTGTCCTTTGTGCCAGCCAAACTTTGCTGGCCTTGTGCTGGCCTAACTCCAGGTTAGGATTGCACTCTGAATTTCAGACATCTTAAATATCCATTCAATACCATCTGATGCATATTTTAAAATTAGCTTTGGTGGTTATCTACCTCTCACTAACATCTCCTACGGTCCCGTCTTTTCCAAGGGCAGAAGTGAGAATCACTGATAGACAGCTGCCAATCTGTCTCCTAGCCATCAATTACTTGAGTGAGAAGTATTATCTGGGCGGCTTCATCCTTCATGTGTTATCCCTACCAACACACATTCAAAACCCCTCAGTTTTCACCCGCTTCAGGTGCCCTCCTGCTTACACCTTTTAGCATGAAAAGTTATTAAGCTTCGTAATCTCCCTCCTCCTTTCTTCTCCTATGTCCTGCATCTTCCCACCCTACCATAAATCTTAATTGCATCTGTGATTTTTTTCCCCTGCAGCATTAATTAATCATATTTAGGCCTCTTACCAGCTGTTGCTACAAAGCAACCTCCCCCAGCCCAAGGCAGGTGCCTCTTACTTTGCATAAGCCTAATCAGTGGGAGGAGGGGATCCTTTTTCCACCATCTCTGGAGCACCGAGATACTAATTCATCCTCCCTGCTTGTCAATATCATGCTGTCGTCTCTGTCCTGAGATGGGTCCTCCACCTCTGCTCTTCTCTGCTTGCTTGGGATTTCAGATCAGTGCAATCCCTTCGGAAACACATAGCTGACGAGACAAATGGCCCAATCCTATCCAGGGCCGGCCGGTGCGATGCAGTGGCACCGAAACAGCCTCTGCTGCATTCCAGTGGCCGGCTGGAATCCAGACAGCATCAGGCATTTTCTGAAATCATAGAATCATAGAGTTGGAAGGAGCCTACAAGGTCATCTAGTCCAACCCCAATTCTCCTAGAGCAGCTCCAGCAGGTGCTTGTCAAGCCTCTGCTTGAAGGTCTCTGCTTGAAAAATCAGTAGTTTTTCTGATGCTGGGACCCAGGCAGCATCAGTGAGTACATTTTTTTTTTACTTTACCTATTCTGCCACTCTCTGGGATCCAGTGGGTCTACTCTGATATTTTACTGGTGTAGATCTGGCAGGTCCAAGGGGGCATTTTGGACCCAGGCATAGCATAGCCCAGTAGCTAAGATACTGAGGGTCCAATCCTATCCAACTTTTCCAGTGCCAATGCAGCCACAATGCAGCCCCAAGGTGAGGGAAGAAATATTCCCCGAGCTTGATGAGGCCTCTGTGACTGTCTCCCCCTCAAGGCAGGATGCAGTGCACGTCCCATTGCTGTGGCTGCATCAGTGCTGGAAAGTTGGACAGGATTGGGTGCTTGGCCTCGCTGCTTTGTTGGAGTCACAACTACTCAACTGTTTTCCTCGTTGTGTGTCCCACCCACAAGGACTTCTAGCAACCACACAGGAGAGTTCTGTGGGTAAGGACTGCATTAGCCATCGTTAATGTCATAGGCGCATGTTCTCCCATGACATGTGATCCTTACATTACCCACTGTGACCCTGCATTTGATACCCTGGAGTGATGAAAGGATAACCCTGTAAAGGTCACTACAGAGGGCAGTAACTTGGCAACAAACCTGTTTGTTACAATCAGATATCTGCATCCTTCATATCTCCAATTCTCCCTCTCCTCACTACAACATGAAGAGTTGAGAATGGCTGGCATCTTCCTCCTTGTAAACTGAGATGCATAAGAACATAAGAGCCCTGCTGGCTCAGGCCAAGGCCCATCTAGACCAGCATCCTGTATCACACAGTGGGCCACTAGATACCTCAGGGAGCACACAACACAACAAGATACTTGCATTTCATAGCCAATCCCCTGCATGTGGCATTCTGAGGTTGGCTACTTCTACAATAAGGAGGTTGCACCACCCATCAAGGCCTGTAGGCTGTAGCCTTCCATGGCCATTTCCGCCAGAAATCTGTCCAGTCCCCTTTTAAAGGCACCCAGGCCAGACACCATCACCACCTCATGCGGCAAAGAGTTCCGCAGAGTAATTACCCATTGGGTAATTTTTATCTTTAATCTGTTCTAACTCTCCCAACACTTAATTTTAGTGGATGTCCCCTGGTTCTTGTGTTGTGAGAGAAGGAAAAGAACATCCCTCTATTCAGTGGTGTCATCTGTTAATGAACAGAGAGAACACTGGGCGGGACTTACGCTCTGATTGGCTGCCCATCCGTTGCATTCCGCCACCTGCCCGCGCTGCCCCGGCCTCGGAGGGGGCGCCTGCTCGCCACGGGGGACAGGGGGCGCATGCCAGGTGCCTGGGCGAGCAGTGGTGGGGCGCGCCAACCGGAGGCACCCCGTGCGGTGGGCGGGCGGGCAGCGGAACGCAACGGACGGGCAGCCAATCAGAGCGCAAGTCCCGCCCAGCGTTCCCTCTGTTCATTAACAGATGACACCACTGCCTCTATTTGACCCCTTGCCCCCCCCCAGGTACACAACTGCCTCCACACTTCCTCTTTTATTTTGCACCATTCCTCTCTTCCTTTGCAAGTCCAGAGAATGTAGGCAGAAAAGAAGGGCACAGCATCTGGTGTACCACCATGCAAAGGGGAATTGAGGTGGCATTTGACATGCTGCACCAAATGCCAAGATTCTTTGCCTTGGCCCTGCTGAGGAACTCAGTAGTATTCTGAGCTACTAGTCCTGCTTATGTGTGGCCCTGCTTTTGTCATTCTGTACCTGTACCTGTAACCTGTACCTTTATTTTCCTGGGCTCCAAGATCAGCGCAGATGGTGACTGCAGCCATGAAATTAAAAGACGTTTACTTCTTGGGAGGAACGCTATGGCGAACTTAGACAACTTAATAAAAAGCCGAGACATCACCCTGCCAACAAAGGTTCGCATAGTCAAAGCTATGGTTTTCCCAGTAGCTATGTATGGCTGTGAGAGCTGGACCATAAGAAAGGCAGAGCGCCGAAGAATAGATGCTTTCGAATTATGGTGCTGGAGAAGACTCTTGAGAGTCCCCTGGACTGCAAGGAGGTCCAATCGGTCCATCCTATAGGAAGTCAAGCCTGATTGCTCCCTGGAAGGACAAATCCTGAAGCTGAAGCTCCAATACTTTGGCCACCTCATGAGAAGAGAGGACTCTTTAGAAAAGACCCTCATGCTGGGAAAGATTGAAGGCAAAAGGAGAAGGGGGCGGCAGAGGATGAGATGGTTAGACAGTGTCACCGAAGCGTTGATCATGAAATTGGGCGAACTCCGGAAGCTAGTGGAGGACAGGGAGGCCTGGTGTGCTGTGGTCCATGGGGTCGCAAAGAGTCAGACATGACTTAGCGACTGAACAACAACAACAACAACAACCTGTAACAACACAATATCACTGTTTGTCTTTTCATGTATCTGGTATACATGAAAGGATATAATACCGTCAGGATAGAACTGATAGCAGGAATAAATTTTTGTCTTCTCTTGCTTTTCAAACCATGCCCAAAGTTAAACCAGAACTCTGGATGCCATCCACATAGCGCTGACACAGGGGCGCCAATCGGCACACCCACGTCAGCACTCGAGCAATGGGACCAGCGCTTCAGGTAGTGCCGGTCCCATTGCACGTGCGCTAAGCCTCTCTCGTGTCGGCCAAAGCTAACTGGGGTGAGGAAGGCTCCGTGTCCAAATGGACACAGGATTGGTGTGGGGGAGGTTGGGGGCGGGGCATGGGCAGGCTTTGGATTCGGCCATACAGCTGAATCCTAAGCCTGTCTGGGAGGCCGCACGGCCCCAATTTGGGCCACGTGGTCTCCTCAGATCTGCACCTGCTGTTTAGCAGGATGGAGGATGGAGCCTCCTCAATGGTAAGGGCATGAACGTGCTGGATATGGCACTGGCCAGCTGGCCTCGCCATTCCAACACTGGGTAGGATTGTGCTGTCAATGTACTTCCAGCTGCAAAGCCTATGCAGCAAACTAAACTCTACCATGTCAATCAGGACTTGATATGGTCAACAATCTATATGGTCAGCCTACCCTAATACATATTGTGGCAATGGCAATACTGTCACTCCTTTTATTAATGTCAGTAATAAGTGTCTCCATTCCAGACTGAGGATGGATAACGATTTGCTTAAAAAGAAATCCAAGTCAATGAAGCCCAAAACAACATTTTACATTATGAACTGTAAAAGACCATGATACTGTTGAATGGGCAAGGTCTGCTAGACGCTGCAATGACAGACCACTTCAGGTAAGAACAAAAGAACAGCCTCACTAGATCAGTCCAAGGGCCCATCTAGTCCAGCTTCCTGTATCTCAGAGTGTTTATGTTCTGGGTTTTGCATGAGTTATCTCACTAAATCTTGCAACAACCCTGAAATTATCAAATGGAATAGGGAGAGAGCTTAAGAAAACAGTAATTGCACTAAAGCCACCTTGCTACCCAATGGCAGAGATGAGACTTGAACGAAAGACTTTATATTTCACTGCTTCATATCTGTGTCATTGTACTAGACTAGCAATCGCCCTACATCCAACTCTGTGGGAAAAGCACTATTTACGATAAATATTAAGTGCAATGATGCTGCCCTCCATCCATTGCAGCGCCACTGTAGTGCTATTCAGACTTGCTGTTTATATCCCTATCCAGCTCAAGCACCTCTCATTTCCCAGTCTTTTGTTCGTTTTCATTCATTTTCTTTTTCTCCTGTGTCCATTTCAATAGTTATGCATCCTGTTTTGGGGCTGGATCAACCAGCATGCAAGTTCCTCAGATATAAACTATCACATCATGTCCATTGACAGGGTACCTCTCTCTGGGCCCGGCATGATTTCCTGAAATCCATCCTATTTACACCCCCATGTAAGCTCACTAAATAATCCTTCCTGCTCTCGGTTGCTAATAAGCCACAAATATTTGTAGCCTGCTGTCACTTCCCTGACTGACTCCCTGTTCCCATAAACAGCACTTTTAAAATCTGTCTTGGAAAGTTATCCTCTCCAGCCCCCACAGTCACTATATGATCTTCCGCTCTCACATCCTTCATTCTGAAGGACACTGAACAGTTGGAAAATTTGTACATACCCTTGAAATGTTGAGAAGCTCTGTAGGTTGACAGCAATTTATGAGCAAGTGGGACTTGAAAAAGATAATGAAGGAAGGTGATTAGAGCTGTCATCAGGATGGGAAACCAATGGCAGATGTCCCTCATAACTAATGATCCTAATCTGGGGGTGCTGGTATATTTCTGGTAAGATGGAGCATGGAACTCCACCTAACATGCCAAGCTGTGCTTCTGGTTCTGGAGAGGGCACGCCAAATGCACCAGTCTTTGTTTCTCTTGCTCCTAGATTTGAAAGAAAGGGGCAGAATGGAAGAAATGTAAAGGAGAGTGGAGAAGTACAGGTAGTTGAAATCCAGGCATCCGAAATCCAGGCTATTCTGAAATCTTTGTCCAGACATCTTTGTCCAAGACTTTTTAAAAAACTTCCTATAAAAAGGACTTTTGCTCATTCCCACATACAGGCTATAAGTTCTATTCTCTGCTCTGTGGTGTGTGGATCACTCTCAGAGTCAGAGAGGCCAGCACACAGACGTGAGCCATCCTCCCTGACTCTGGTTCAAACATGCTTTACAGTGGCCCTTGTGCCGGCCAAACTTTGCTGGCCTAACTGTGCCAGCCCATCTCCAGGTTAGGATTGCACTCTAAATCTGTGGGGCACCTGTCTATTAGTGTCACAGGCAGTGTGCAACAGGGTAGCAATTTTCCTGAAATCACATCAAAGTGGATGTTATCTCTGGAAGAAGAAGAAGTAAAGATCTTTCTAGGTTAAAAACGTTGCCTTTGAATACAGAAGAAAATGCACCTTCTCACTTGTGGATTATGCCCAGCAAATATGCATTTATTGCACAAACACCCCCTATCCACAGTAACACTATGTTACTAATCTAAGCCTCATGGATCTATAATACATCATAACTCTCCTCCTCCACTGTACCTTATGTTGTAATGATATCCTTGGTGATAACTCTGTTATACACTGAAGAGAGATAAAATCAAGGTGAAGGCAGATTGCCCACAGGGAATGCCTGTGATGAAGAAGGGAGTGCAGGCTGTGGTTTCCAATGTCTTTAGCTGGCATTTTTGCTGACTACATGGTTCCATTTTGAGTTATCTGTGGTCACAACCCAGAGGCGGATCTACAGGGAGGGCAAAGCTCTAAGTGTTGCAAGAAGCCTTCCCCTGTCATGTAAATCCCTCCTCTCCCTTGCTGCTGTAGCCAGTAAGCAACGCCAAGATGTTGCTTTTCCCTGTGAGGATTGGCTAAAACGGTGCAGGAGAGGAGTGATTTCCACTGCAAGGTAAGGCTTCTTGCAAAACTTAGAGCTTTGCCCTCCCTTAGATCTGCCTCTGTCACAACCCAAGATAAAGTACTAAGAATTCTGCTCCAAATGAGAAACAGGCAGCCCAATCCTATTCTGCACTGGAACAGGCAGGCCAGCTGGCCTGTGCTATATCCAATGCAGGGTTGGAGGCAGCTGCAGTGCAACTCAGATGAAGGGGACTTATCAGTACAATCCTATGCATGTCTAATCTATATATATAAAAACGGACGTGTGTGTGTGTGTATGTATGTTCCTTATACACGTCTCCGTCCCTTGACCCACGGCCACGAAACTTGGCACACACGTTCCTTGCAGCCTGGAAGGAATCACTGCCGGGGTCAGACCCCCCTACAGCCCCCCGTTTTTCAGGGAGGGGGCCCGGATCGTCAGGAACCAAGGGGATAGCATTGGGCTACAGGTCTGCTGCCACCCTGTGGTCACAGACGATTCTGCAGGTTATATGGGAGGGCTGCTGCACCAGAACAGAAAGCGAAACTAAATGCTTTGCCTGCGTTGCCTGACTGGCCCAGGGTGGAAAGAGCAGGATCCAGGGAGTTCCAGCACCCAGTCGGATCTGAGAGGGGCCTATGTCCAGGGAGCTAACTGGCCACCTCTGCCTGTTTCTCATACTGCCACATGAGGATAGCAGGGCTGTCCTGCTACAGGACCTGCACACAGTAAGTGGGACCTTCAGATTGCTCTCTTAGTTGATTGTGCCCCTGTTTCCTCATTCATTTCACAGTGATAGTGTGCATTTTGGGTTCCAGGTCATCAATACTGTGTTATTTCAGGGACGAGTTCTATATGTCTAGATATGCATCTCACTATGTCATACTGTTGAGGGAGGTTTGTATATTTGTGTGTATGTTCCACCATTACTCTGGAACGCCTGGAACGATGTGCACCACACGTGGTGCACTTACTCCTTACGATCTGGACAGATATACTGTGGGGGTAGGGCCCCCCTTACGCCCCCAGAGGTGGGGGTGCACTGCAGAACAAACTCATTCCTCCTCCTAATAGAGCCTGGGGATAATGGCTGCCCCTGGGCAACGCCGGGTCACAAAAAGCTAGTCAGAAATAAGTACCATTATAATCAATGGGGCTTACTCCCAGGAAAATGTGGTTTGGATTGCAGCCTATATCCCCAAGTATCCCAAGTAATGCAATGGGGCTGCTCGGATCTGTGCCAGCTGAAAAACTTACTGTTTTGCACCCCCCCCCCAGGAACTCCACTGTGTTCCTGTACTTGCTCTCTGATTGGTCCAACCTGGTCATTGGCAGACCTACCCAAGTCTCGGCCTTGGTGCAGATCCAATAATCACCACCCCTGCATCATCTCTCCACCCCTATACCACCCCCTACATGCCCTTAGTGTCTGGAAGAGCTCTATTTTGGAGCATACAAAGGCATGAGTGGGTGGGAGAGCCAAACACTGCTTGCTGTGGCAGCACCACATATCTCTGTGCCACCCCCTCCACCGGCACACTGCCTGGGGGCAAGTGACTCCCCCCAACAAATAGGTATGGATCACCACTTAACCTATCCATCTAGGAAATCGGTTTGATTTGCAGATGTGTTTGCTTTTTTGCCACCTGATCAGTTTTCTTTAAGTTTGACAGGGATACTCCTGGCTCCCTCCCTGCCCAGGAGTGGGGCCTACAATGCTGCCCCCCCCCCCAGTAATTGCGCATCCCCGGTAATGACGTTGCCGCAATTATTGCAGTGGGCTGCCCCTTTAAGAAAGTTTCCCAAGCAGCTCCTGCCACTTTAAAAGGAGGGGGCGGGGCAGGAAAAACTTCAGATGGTAGCTGTCATTCCCTGCACCTCTCCAGAGACTGCTGGACTTGTTGATTGCAGCCACTGTTGGAGGTATTTTCCTGCACCCACCCACTCCTTCTCTATCTTTTTTTAAAGTGGAGGAGGAGGGGGCGGGCAGGAGAAAAGTGCCAGCCCTTGGAGTGGCAGGGAAAAGCCTTTCCCTGCCACTCTGAGGGCAAAGTAAGCCCTGGCCAGGGGGCACAACCCCAGGATGCCAGGCCGGGCAGCAATTTCTCTGCCCCCTCCCCAGCTTGGTGCCTGGGCAAGTTGTCCCCATTGGGGACAGCTGACCTCAGGAATGCCACTGAAGCTTGATATTAGCAAATGTATAATTTTAACTGTGTATATATTTAAATGTATTAGTATATGCAGCTAACAAAGGGAACTCTTGTGTGTACACACACTCACTACCTCAGATCCTTCATGCAGCTGATTTAGCATGCTCTTGCCAATGAAAGTTCATGCCACAATGACCAGTTAATCCCTAAGGAGCCCCAATATTCCTTGTGTCTTTTTTCTTTTTATGGCTACAAATTAACATAGTTACTTTTCTAGAACATCTATTAGTGCCTTGTAATTACTCCAAGTACCAAGTGTTCCTATAACTGTTCAAGCATATGCTTTTAGGCTGCTGTTGGAGACGGGGCACTGGACAAGGCTGTTCCTTTGGTCAATGCCAGGAGGGCAGTCTTCATGTCTTCTAAAATATTGCAGTTACTCAATCATCTTGTTTTAACGGCTTAGAGAGCTAGCTAAAATACTACCGCATTTGTGCCAATGTGACATTTTGAGGCTTTAAAATAAAAACAGTTTATCTGTACTGCATAACACTTAAATTAGCAGTTTCCAAATGCATTGTCTGACTGAGGCGTAAACCTAGATTGTTTACAGTCCTCGTGTCACAGCACCAGGAAACCCACAGCACAGAAACCCCTCTCATAGGGGACAATGTCAATGCCACAGTTGCAGACCCAGCCGGGGCTACACCTGGAGCAAGATCCAAGAAGGCTGCCCCCTGTGCTGCCTCCCTACCCCCTGCCCCACGCCCACCACACCCAGTGGTGTTATTCACCCGGTATGCTGGGCGGGACTTACCTTTGAGCAGCTGTCCGCCCGTTGCATCACGCCGCGTTCCGCTGCTTTCCCGCCTGCTGGGGCGGGCGGGAAAGCGGAAGAACGCGGCGTGACACAACGGGTGGGCGGCCACTCAAAGGTAAGTCCCGCCCAGCATACCGGGTGAATAGCACCACTGACCACACCCCCGCACCATGTCATAGTCCATTTTGGGAGCTGTTTGAAGGCAAGAGTGGGGGGGGGAACTCTGCATGGCAACTCAACTCTGCGAGAGGCGAGCCGCCTCTTCGCTGCCCCCTCCTGCTCCACTAGAGCGGCACAGGGGCATCTGCCCTCCCAACTATAATGGTAGGTTCCCCACTGCAATGCCAAATAAAACTTGAATAAAATCTGTATTTAAAATTTGCAGTTAATGTGCTGATTAGTTAATCATGCTGATCAATCTACTGGAATGGTTCGTCAGTTTCCATCCACATGGCACGCAGGCCTCCCATTTTAACTTCACTTGTGATAAAACATTGTTTCACATTATTCCAAGCATGCCGATTATTATGACTTTGTGATAGTAGATGAAGAACATGTTGATTAAAAAAAAAAAAAAGCATTCACCCAGGCTAAGCTGTAAGGATGCTTCCAGCAGTACATCAGGGTACCAGTACCACAGCAACTTTTTCGAACGAACTGAATCACCCAGGTCTGTTTCAGCAAAAGAATTTTGAGCCAAGTTCAGAATGTTGAGCCAAGTCTGCAGGCAACAGACTGTTATTAGGATGCAATCCTAACCAACTTCCCAGCACTGACATAGCTGTACCAATGGAGCATGATCTGCATTCTGCAGTGAAGTAATAGTCACGAAGACCTCTTCAAAGTAAGGGGATGTTTGCCCTTATCTTGGAGGTGCGTGCATTACCCTTATCTAGTGCTGGAAAGTGGTTAGGAGTACGCCACTTTATTAGTAAAACATGGCTACATTCTAACTTTAAAAATAGTCCTTTGGAGATATGATCCATCCGTCCTAACTCTTCCAAATGATAATTGTTGGACACCAGTTAGATGTTCTAGAGAAGATACATAGCTCTAGATCTATGGGGAATGAACTGGACATTTGGAGAAGTGATGAATCCCCACTTAAAGATACTGGAAGCCTGACCAAGGTCTCCTCAATCGCCTCCTTGGCCATCTCTCTTAGAGCCTTATGGACATGTTTTCAGATTGTTTTCTCCATCTTGCAGGGACTGAGGGTACAATCCTAACCTGGAGTTAGGCCGGCACAGTTAGGCCAGCAAAGTTTGGCCAGCACAAGCGCCAGCGCAAAATGTGTTTGGACCACTCTCAGAGTCAGGGAGGATGGGTGCACGTCTGTGTGCTGGCCTCTCTGACTCCGACAGTGGTCCAAACATACTTAACGGTGTCCCTTGTGCTGGCCAAACTTTGCTGGGCTAACTCCAGGTTAGGATTGCGCTCTGAACTTTGGTTTACAAACAACAACAACAACAACAACAACAACATGAAAACAAATGCTATGGGTCACTAAAGGATATGTGTCCATGTCTCATGATGCGATTGCTTCAATTCCTATGTCTAGATTTCCCTACCAATAGTATCAGAGGACAGGAGATGCACAGATGAAAAGGCGGCTAAGTGACTAATGACCTTTCTGACTCTCACTACTGTGGGCAAAAAGACAGGTGTGATGACAGGAAGCTTAGATGGGAGGATGGCGATGCCCGACGCAAAGGGCAGGGACATCGGAAAGGTAGAAAATGATAGACGCCGGTGACATCACCAACTTTTCCTCTTAGCCTCTTGCTGAACCCAATTACCTTAACTGAAAGGAATGTGTTGTAATATGACAGAGTTTTCACTTTGATTAAAGACCTCCAGCCTCTTTTGCAGGTGGCACATCTCATAATTCACCGTGGAGATGGCTGAATTTTATAACCAATGATAGGCTGAGCTCCTTCTTCTCTCCTTCTCCTCCTCCCTCCCTCTCTCCCCTCCTGCATCCACTTTCCAGTCGAGACCAAACTGGGTTTAACTAGGCCTGAATAATTTAAGAGAGTTATTATGCTCCTGTGTTTTTCCCTTACTGTCAACTGTAAAATCCATACAGTAGCTTCGGGAAATGGGGGTAATTTGAATTGATAATAGGAAGCTCTGGAAAAAGTCATCTATTGCCGCGCAATGGTGGAGCAGATGCGTGCTAAATCTTGTATAATGAAAGAATATGCCGATGTCAATTATGTAAGAAAACGACTTTACAGTGGTTTGAGGCAATGGGTTAGCATTCCGCCTGATATTATCACATAAAGAAACACCCATCAAAACCTCTCATAAATATGGAACGGCAAGTAAGATTACATTATAAATTTGAATGTTATGAATGTGTATGAGCAAGACAGATAGAGGCAGGACCGAAGCCCACCTCACCACCGAATGGTATTTCAGAATTTACATAGAGACATTAAGAGGAGTACAGGAAGACAGCAAAATCCTCCAGTCCTGTGATATCGCAGGGTTCCCAAAACACACATCTTGCAGTCAGGATCTTTACATTAGCCCTTGCTAATTTTGGTCCTGGAGTTCCACCTTATGGCATAGAGTGGGGACGGACGATAAAAGTGTGTGCTTGGAAGCCCGTATCTGTCTTGGTATGGTTTATGCCTGAACCTGATTTCATTGCTGGTGTTGCCTTTAACTGCTTTTAAAGAGCTTCAGTGTTTTATTCCACTCCCCGTATGAAACTGGGAGGAAGTTCCCTGTTGGTGCAAGGAGTCTTTCATTGGAGGAATCTGCTTTCTAAGAGAATTGGGGCTTCACACCACTTGACAGAGTGGATAGTGTCATGGGTAGCTCAGAGTTTTGAAGTGTTAATGTAATGCTATCAGTGTATAGGAAGAATGGACCTAGTTTGAATGTTCTAGAAATGTTGTCTCATCTGAGCAGTCCCTGCTGAAAAACTATGATTTAGCTGTAAATAAAGGTTGCGATCAGAGTATAGTTTATTATTTAGTGAATCCAATATTTTTGTTTTATGAGACAATGTTTCTTATGAATCATCAGAACAACCCTTTGAAAGAGCTTCAACTGCACCGTAGAGCATAATGGTGGTAAAGCCACTGACATCAATTGCCTGAGCTGATATAGAATCTTTACATATATTTGAATTGTCCGGGGGGGGGGAGCAATTGGTTTGTAGGATGTTTACACTCCAGCTTCTGTGAGGGTAGGAAATGATGTCTGTTAACCTGAGATGAAAACCTCTCACAAGCCTTATGGACATGTAGTTTGGTGGGTAGGCTGAGAACATCCCATCAGTCCCTGAAGGCAAGGAAGCTGAGGGGCAGGGAGCCCATAAGCAAGATGACTGAGGGATTAATCCTAAATTAGGCTGACACAAGTTAGGCCAGCAAAGTTTGGCTGGCACAGGGGCCACTGTGAAGCGCAATTGGACCACTCTCAGAGTCAGGGAGGATGGCGCACTTCTGTGTGCTGGCCTCTCTGACTCCAAGATTGGTCTAAACATACTTTACAGTGTCCCTTGTGCTAGCCAAACCTTGCTGGCCTAACAGTGCCAGCCTAACTCCAGGTTAGGATTGCACTCTGTCTATGCTCTAGCATAGACAAGGGTCTGAAAAAGAATATTCTGAGGGAAGCATTCAAGAAGGGAAAGAAAGGCAGAGAGAGAACTGAGGAAAGACGGAGCAAATAACGTGCAAGGAAGGAAGCACGACAGCAGAGCGAGCCCAAGTCCTCCTGATGCCTGAGGCAGCATGCCAAATACTGGCTCCCACTTACCCAATGAGGCACATTCCAATGATCTAGCTCACTACTCTCCTCTCCTCCACATTTCCTCTTCCTCTCTGACCTCCTCTTCTTTTTCTAATCCATGGAGTGGAAGGAGGAGCAGTGGAGGTAAATAGACAGACAGAAACGGGTGCCCCCCCCCCCACCAATCTGATGCCTGAGGCAACTATCAGTTTGCTTCATGAATGGGCCAGCACTGCATTCAGGCAAGGAAGATTTGGGGACAGGTCTGTGGTGCAGGGAGTGAGGGATAGCTATGTATGAGGTTGCTATGCCATTAACTCTTGCACAAAGCGGGGATTTGTCAGTGGTGACTACTGTTCACTTGAGCTCAGGGACCTGTCAATCCTAAGGATACAATGGAAGCTGATCAGTGGAGGTGGAATGAAGCAAGATAGGCCGGAATTCCACATGCTGCTTGGAACCAACCACCCAGTTCATTAGCTGCTGTGGCTTCAGTGTTTTAGCAGATATTGTGCTACAATGGCCTTACTTGGAGGTCAGGAACCAATCTAGGTTGCGTTGGTTTGGCCATATAATGCATCTGAACAACTCTTGTCTAGTCAAGCAAGCATATAATGCCAAAAGTACTGTGAAAAGACCAAGAAGTTAGTAAAAAAAAAAGATGGCTTAATAACATCATAAACCCTTATGATATATGCAAAATGTGGTTCACCATCTGCCACACAACTCTGCCAAGATCACGCAGGATGGCTTAATATCTTCAAGGATGCTGATACGTTGTTTCAATGGGAACTTGTTTTATAACATGGTCATTGACAATATGCAGAGAGAGAGAGAGAGAGAGAGAGAGAGAGAGAGAGAGAGAGAGAGAGAGAGAGAGAGAGAG
>JAJKFI010016963.1:0-21425 GCA_029204185.1 Lerista edwardsae | reverse complement strand
GACTTAAGAAATGATTGTTACAGAGACTGTAAGAGGCCGTAAAAAAAAGAATGCCACTTTAAACAAAGATTTCTCATTTTAATTAAAAAGATAATCATCAGAACATTCCTACATTTAACAGAACCATTTGAAGCTACTTCGGAAAAAAAAAAAAATCTTATTTTTGATGCAGGCATATGTAGTGTAGTTTAGATGCTATTTAATCAAAGTCCTAGCCAAGGCTATTCTATTGTGTTTTTAAAGACTGTATCTGCATTTTTAGTAGTTTATTCAAATACATATATTGCTTATTAAACTCATTCACAGTATGCTTGCAAATGGTTGCAACAACATAATCCAATGCTAATTTAAGGAATCATCTCAAATTTTGTGGATTTCCTAAAGACTTTGAAATGAAACTTTTGATTCTTTGGTATCAGTAGCACATACTATGCATCTCACATAGTGAGTGCTGTTGTTTAAGTTACTTAAGAGTCCACCTCTGGCAAAAAAAACCTGGAAAAGCAAAAATATCTTTTGTCAGCTGATGTACACACAGTCCTTACACTGAAATACATCTTCGTATGCAAGTATTATTGTTTATGAGATCAAGAGTATTTTTATCTATCAGATTTCTAAATGTCACACCGTTTACAAGAAAGCAAAACTACTACTCTAAGGGCGCAATCCTAACCTGCGCCAGAACAGCACAGGCCTGCACTGTATCCAACGTGGGTTGGGACTGCGCTGGAGCCTCCACAGGGCAAGGGCACGTTTGTACATTGGTTTTAACTTTATGTTGCAATTTTTTTAAAAAATCAATAGTTTCTATAAAATTAGGTTAATGGAAAACTACAGATGAAACAATACATGCATTTTTCAGGCAAAGAGCTGCTAATGGAAGAATTAAGTTTCCAGTATTGACAAATTTAACAATAACTTGAGAATATAGAAATGCATTACACAGGGGGTATGCAGAAAGTAGATTGGGATCTGCTGGTAAACTGGTAGAGCTGTGGTTTCCAAAATGTGGGTCAGGACCCACAAGTGGGAATCAAGCCAATTTCAGGTGGGTAGCGAAGCACCTAGACCAACCATATTTAAAATATGGGAAGATTTAAAATGCTGGAAAGAGGGAGGGCTGTGTGGGTTCCAGATAGATTGCCATTATAAACGTGGGTCCAGGTGTTAAAAAGTTTGAGAACCACTGGGCTAGAGGATTTGCAATACAGCCACAAAAGTTTCTGATGCCCAATTGTTTAACAACAGCAACAACAAAGGGTGGTTCTCCACCACCACCCCCTCTAAATTTGGCTAAAAACTCCTGGGTTTTAGTAACTCAGATTGAGGGCCCATTCCTTGAGGAAGACGTTGTGACTGTCCTCCATCATAAGATGCAGTGCACACTCCATTGGCATGGCTGCATCAGCACTGGAAAGTTGGATAGGATTGGGCCCTTAGTTTTGTATATACAAGTCACCATAGTGAAAAGCTCATGGGATGCAAGGCTGAGTCACCATTTTGCAGTGGCCTTGCACCAATTGGCTCTAGTTGGTGGACCTTAGGATTCTATACAAGACAAAGTATATCTCACAAACCCAAAGTCTGCTCACACCTGTTTTACAGTTTACACAACTAAACTGTTTTACACAACTGATGTATAACAGGCTTCAAACTGCAAAAGGAATTTGGGAGGAAAAATTGAGTGATGTAAAAAAATATAATGCTTCTTGAAACATTCAGAACCTGCACACCATTTTAAACATATACATCTATTCTTCACACAGTCCAGCACTGAAAACTCTTCTAAAACGCTTTTCTTATCTGACAAAGAAAAAAATAGTGTTGTCTTATTTTAGATAAAAGATTTTTTAAAAGTTCTTAGTCATTGCTGAAAATTAAGTGCACACATTTTAACATGCGAACAAGTCAGGACAGCAACTGTTATCAGTCTACACAGTGTCCCATATGTCCCTATTACTTATGCCAATGAACTACAGATATGAAATAAAAATAATCTAAGAGAGAAAATATATCTATAAAAAGATCTTCCAAGTATAGCCATCGCCCAAGCCAAATTCCAAACCAAAATGAGACTTGTATCTCAAAGGCCAAGCACTTTCAAACAATCTATCAATTCCAGACCAAATTCAACCCCAATTAAAGACACCTTGCTCCAAGAAAACTCCAGCAATTATATCACTTCTCAGGCAGACAAGCAAATATTGTTTCAGAGATAAAACAGATTGAAGGCCCAATTCTATCCTGTTTCTAGCACCAATGCAGCTGCATTGGTAAAGGATCTAACATTCCCTTTAGAAGGCTTCTGTGATTCCCCACCCCCACCCTACGGCAGGATAGAGCACATGCCCCATTGACATAGCTGCATCAGTGCTGAAAGTTGGATAGAATTGAACCCAAAATTAATTGCCCACATGAGATTGCTAAACACACATCTCCAAGCATGACTGACTTCCACCATGAGTATGCCCAGAATATATCTGAGTTACTAAACCTCCATTTAGCCATTTCAAGAGAAAAATGAATAAAGGCAGCACAGAATGCTTATGAAGAAATGGCCTAAGTGTTGTGCAAGTTTTATTAACATATTAGATAACCACCAAGGGTGTGGCACATTTTGCTTGCAGTGTTCAGACAGCAGACTGGACATGATGATTCCAGCAGCGTCCCTTCCAACCCCATATTTCTAGATCTGCAAGTAGAACATGTTAGGGGGGACATGATTGAGACATACAAAATTATGCATGGAAGGGATAAAGTCGATAGAGGGATGTTCTTTTCCCTCTCTCAAAACACCAGAACCAGGGGGCATCCACTAAAACTGAGGGTTGGGAGAGTTAAAACAGATAAAAGGAAGTACTTTTTTACCCACCGGGTAGTTAATCTGTGGAACTCCTTGCCACAGGAGGTGGTGATGGCATCTGGTCTTGATGCCTTTAAGAGGGGATTGGACAGATTTCTGGAGGAAAGGTCCATCGTGGGCTATAGGCAATGATGGATTGTACAACCTCCTTACAAAGGTGGTGGGCTACTGGTACCGGGTGCAAGGGAGTGGCAACACGATGCAACAGGATCTTGTTGTTTCATGCCTCCCTGGGGCACCTGGTGGGCTGCTGTGAGATACAGGAAGCTGGACTAGATGGGCCTTTGGCCTGATCCAGCAGGGCTCTTCTTATGTTCTTATGTTCTTAGAATAAAAACCTACCCAGGATAAAGTATTACAAGAAACAGGTTAGAAACTTTAGAAAACAATTTATGAATGAAAGTATAGTACTACTTTGAGTCAGCGCTCTAATAACTCAGATGTGATACTCTGGGTATAGTAGTCTCTGGACCTCCCATTCTTGGCAAAAATATTAACAGGCCAGGAATTTACCCTCATCTCTTTACTGATTACGTTAAACAGCTACCCTTATCTACCAGCTTTCTGTCTGAGAAATGCCACTGCCAGCTGGGTACTAAAAAGATAAAACAGTCATTGTGACTGTCCTGGCATAAGGGGGACGTGATAAAGAGTTAATGGAGATTCCTCATGCAAAATTGAACCAACAAGGGGTGGGGAGAACCTATAGAGCTTAGCTGGAATAAAATTTAAGACTTGCCAGGGAACTGACAATTAACTAAGTGCTCCAAACCACAAAAGACTCTGTACCTCACCATGACAAGTCAGTACTGTATGCCACTGAATTTCAAGCCGAGTGGTAGGCTCCGAGTTTCAAACAGTTGGGACTCTCCACGAAATAAAGGCCAATCTAGCAAAGGCCGGAGTCATTTACTCAGGCCTTACATTGGCTGTAGTCAAGGACCCAAAACTCAGAAGAGTACAAGAGAGAGCAGGTTTTTGCAGGAGTAGTCTCATGTAGACTCAGAGTGCTGAACGCTCACATGAATATGGAAAGAAGTCATGCAAAGTACAAGCAGAATCTTAGTTTTGCCTACTTAAGATGTTCAACTAGCACAATGGCAAATGAATACCAAGACTACAATATATTCTGAGCAAGAAAAGACGCACTCTTTTTCCAACGAATATTAGTCATTGCTGTACATGCTCACAGAGCATGCTGGTGGAGCTATTTCAGACTAATGATGCCCTTGGTCATTCTCATTTCCTGTAGTGTAACTTCAGCTGTTAGTGCTCTAGATCCTAGAAAAAGTTCATCTACACTGACTAAGTTCTCCCTGTTGGTTAGCAATTTTATTACTACTACTACAACAGATTGTGGCTGGGATGTTTTTAGGAGACTGTATATTCCCAAGAACAGTATCAATCTTATGAAAGGCTTTGAATGTTAAGACAAGAATGGAACTGAACTCATTTCATGGGAGTTAATACCCAGAAGGCAAATGAAACATTTGTGGGTCTCTGCATGAAATGCTAGAATGTAGAGCTACAATTGTTGTTTGTCATAAGAAATCAATACTACAGTAACTTTTGTTCTCTACCCTGTGGGAGATAATCTTCAACCAATGAAAAATTGCTGCAAGTATTTTCTGTTCCAGCAGTCTTTGGCATCACTTTTACCTTTCTTATCTGGTAGGCATGCTTGCAAAATACTTCAAGCTTTCTGCAAGGCTAGTAGTCTGAAGGAAAAATATTAACTTTGTCAATTCTACAAGCTAAGAGCTAGAGCTAAGAATATGCCAATTACATTCATCTCTGCATTTGTTTTTCCATCTAGATATGGTGGTGGTCTCCTTGAGCCAAAGTCTATACTGTACATTGCCAAGGACTTAAAAAGGAAAAAATAAATAAATGGAGGCTACACCAGACAAGGCAGAAAAATGGATGACTGATAGACCCACAGACTTGGGGACACAGAACTTTCTCTAAGTGCTCCCATTCCAAGTTGAAAGACAGATGGCAACCAAGCAAAAGGCCTTTCCAGAAGTGGTGCTCTGCCTCGGAAATTCTCTCACAGAGAGCTTCAACTGCCACTAAATCTTATACATTTTCAATACCAGAGAAGCTGCTTTATTCACTCAGCTCTTTTAATCGTCTATTTCAGTAGTTCCAACCCACCAGGGGAATTGGAAGCAGGACAATTCCACTTTAAGGGGAATTGCCCTGCAGGATAGCGCCACAGCAATAGTGGTGCCGCCATGAAAAATGGGCTTTGTCACTTACCTGGGGGGGGCAGCACTGGCATTCTGCAAGATGCAGAGGACTTACAGCCCCCTTTGTGGGCCTCCCCACTGCTGTAAACAGCACTTTTTGATCAAAAAACAGAAGTGGGTTCTGATAGGAGATCAGCAATGTTCAGAGCAGTGGGAAGGCCTGCAGAGGGGGCTGCCAGCCTCCCATACCCTGCCAGCCCCCAGCCCCCCCCCAAAAGCCAGTGCTGCCTCCCAGTTATCACTATCATCACCCCCAAACACTTAACTAGTTCCCAACTACCTTGTAGGAGTTTGGGAACCACTGCTCCATTTTAATCTGGTCAAGATACTGCTGATTTTTCAGGTTATTCCCGTATATTGTATTTTGATGTCATTGAACTTGTTTGGTCCTATTTTTTGTAAGTTGCCTTGAACATTTCTATTGGGGGAGGAGGAGGAAATTAATGTAAACAGAATAAAATTTTTTAGCCAATACTGAACTTCATGGCTTTTTCATGAGAACACACACAGCAACATTTTTATCTTATCTACATTGGCTCCAATTCCTGCTATGCTCAAAGTGTTGATTATTATTGTTAATACTGTACTAGCAATGCATACTTTCAATTAATGTGGACTCCTAGGATTTAGGAAACATCGTTACACAAATACACCGAGGTGGTCAAATTAAGAGATGAAGCCTTGCTTCATGTTCCTTCTTAGTTTAGGCATTTGATTATCTCGCTCTCTTTGGTGTTTCCTCCCCAGGGAGGCTCACCAGGCCATTTCCCTGCCTTCCTTCCATATTTTCATAAACAAAAATAAAACCTTTGCCTGGCTTTTCAATGGCAACTTTATAGGTTTTGCTGTTTGTTCTACATCATTTTAATAAAAAAACTAAAGTTAATAAAGTAATGAGATATAATTTTTGCTTTGAGTGTATAAAATTTTTACCCTTCCTGTACATTGCTTTGCGAGTTCCCTATTGGAGCAGAAACACATGTAATTCATACATAAATACTAATAATTAGTTTGTCCGTTTCAAATTGCAGTTACTACTCAAGTTGTATCAGTGTTTTAGTATTTTCACTATAAAAGTAATTAAAAGTAACCAGAGCTAACCAAATTCTGTTGGTGATAAATGTAGATTTCTGCATTATAAAAAAACCCATTAATCTATAACAGAAAGACTTTTAGAAAATGTAACTAGTCAGTTCAAGTATTATGCAAGTGACCTAATAAGCAAAATATTTCATTAGCATTCAATGCCAATTAATGTGGCACTGAACGCTTGCATTTGTGCTGCTACTCTCCAACCAAATCAGCAATACCAGTCATATTCTAACAGCAAAATAAATCTAAGGTTTGAAATAATTGTAAAGAGAGTAACCGACACCTGGACACTGCTTTCCATGTCTAAAAATACTGCTTAAGTTACAGACACATCATAATCCAACACAAAAAGGAAGCTGGACTCATCTGCGGGCAGTAAAGAGCTAGTCCCTCCACCAGCTGAAGTAGGGCTAGTAAAACAAACCTTGACTTTTAGCCAGAGAGGAGAGCCTCTCAATGTCAGGACTTGGGTGCTACTGAGAAGTTTACCACAGGCAATAAACTAGAATTTAAAACAAAACCAGCTTTAAAGACACCAAATGGTGGTGAACAAGAAAGAAAAAGTGAGAGGGAAAAACATTAAGAGACAAAAAGAATTGAGGGCCATTGGTGAGTAGTTGTAGCTAGAGAAATCTGCACACACGATTATGCTCCCTTTCCAAAACAGCCCAACCAAACAATATGGCAAGTGCATTGGCTCTCCTACCTCTGGCATAAAAGGAAACCTCACATAAATCTAGCTTCCCATTCTCAGTCAGCCAGCAGGAATCCCAAAGAAGGATTTCATACACCAGACTATGTAGCACCTGCGGGCAAACTCCTTAGAGAAGAAGACATACATTGAGAAAAGATGTCTTTTCTGTAGTGCCTTATGTAAAACACATGGCCCAGGTGGCGAAATATCCTTGCAGGGAGCAAAGGCACTCAAGGCCATCAGTGGCTTTCTCATGAATTGAGTGGACTGTGATTGACCCTTCAACCTGTGATGAATCCATCATTTTTAAAAAAGACGACACTGGCACTAAATTTTGTGGCATACAGATTGACGATCCATGTCCTCTAATGGAGGGTAAGTAGCTGGAAAACCTTTTAATTGAAAGAATCTTTCTCTGTTTCAAGGTCTTCCAATTCAAAACACCCAAGTACTTTAAAAGCGCTGGACAAACTCTTATGTACTCAGACGCTTTCCTCTGCCCAAGACAGAATATAGTATCTCTCCCTCCTGCACACTGACCCAACAGCTGATGCAGGCATTGGTAGTTATACTGTCCATCTCAAAATGGATCCTCTCCAAGAAGCCTTGCAAGCGTGGCTGCCCTAACCAAACTGATCAGAGAAGCTCCTTTTTTGATAGAAAACCAGCCTTGAGCCACAATCTCCTGACAGTGCATATCCAATCTGGTTGAAGCATCTTTCCAAAATATAAAGGTTAAGGATGGGGGCTGGAAGGGTCAGGTTCATCCATTTGTGAATTTCCATGCATCTGGTAGGTCTGTCTTGCCCAAGGAGATCCTCCCTTGCCTTCCAAGGAACATTGTGAGGGATAAAAGGAAAAGACTGTGGCATTATGTGAGGAGGGGGAATGTCCCTGGCTAGAACTCAGGAACAGCAAGGAACCCTCTTTTCTCTTCAAAGGCAGAACCCAAACATTGAACCTAGGAGGGTTTACTCACCAGGATACGATGTCCTGTTCTGCTAGTTCTGTCTTCTGTCAAAGGACTTAATCTTTTGCTGCCTGCTCCTCTTCCAGTTGAACAAGGAGTACTTTTACTAACAATTACTGATGATGACAAATCTAAAAGGCCATGCAATGAAACACCAAGAAGCCACATGATAACCTTTTAAATTCAGCCACATGGACTGTTCTACAGGTAAAGCTAGTCACACATGGCAGCTCCAATAGCAGAACTGCACTGGTAACAGGCCTTGAATCCAGAGTTCTAAGTGCTGAGGAGTGAGATATTTCCACATCATGAACCAAATAAATAAACAGAAGGCGGTAGCAATGGAGAATGCCACTTTAGTTAGGGGAATGTATTATTAAGGAGGTTGTCCCTTGATTTTCACTACATCAATCATTAGTCGTCAATATAACACTGTAATTTTTAGGATAGTTAATAAAGACAGATTTATGCCACCTGAAAAAACGTCTGCCTCCCAAAAAGCTCCAGTTCCTCTCAGAAACATTACAGCATGCTATGCCAGCTTATGTGTTACAGACTTGGTAATAGCCTTGACTCCTGAGCATTCATGACCTGAGCATGTGCAGTGGTTCTTGCTCCCACAGAGAAAAACAGAATTTCAAAAAAGAAAAAGAAAAAAAGGAACAGATGTGCAGAGTTCCTTTTCTTTGTGGGGGGAATGCTTTGTATGTCTAGAGCAATGGTTCCCAAAGTGAATGTTACAACCCCTTGGGGGGGGCTGTGAGATTACCTAGGGGGTGCTAAGAGGCAAGGGGCAGCAGGGGGCACTGGAATGGCTGGGATTATGACACGAAGCTGGCAAATGGCACTCAAAGTTTCTACCTTTGCATAGCACTGAAATCTGGCAGAAATTATCAGCATTATTAGTAAATACACCACCAGCGCTCTAGTCAGACCAATACACCATTTTGAGAAGCTGTTGTCACTGCGTGTGGTTTTTGCCTATTTGCTATTGAATAGAAATGGCAGAAGCAAGAAAAGGAAAGAAGAAATGCAGACAACGTAGTTTGGAATATCAGATGTATTGATTTATACCAGTGTTTCTCAAACACTGAGGGTCAGGGGTAACAATCTGATGACAAGTGCATCGCGGAAAGCTGGGATTAGCCACCTTTGAAGAACTTATTCTTGCGACATTCCTTTTGTGAGTGTTAATGGTTTGAATTTTCAAGTGAGGGTTTTATTTTAAAAATAATGTTTTTAGTTCAGTGCTTTTACATAATATTTTGTCCTAATCTTGCTTTCCGTCAGGAATGTTTCATGGCTGTGCAATTGCTGCAGTGCAAGAATGCCAGTTTACTTTCCAAGAGTGTCATTTGATTACATCGCAATGATGGCACATCCTGCTTCATGACATCACTTCCAGGTTAATGATATTACTTCTGGTGGGTCCTGACACAAGTGCCATTCTCAAAAGTGGGTCCCGATCTAAAAAGTTGAAAACCACTGATTTATACTACCACCAACAAACCAGCAGCTGCCTCCTAATATGTGAAAGGTCTTTTTTAATCAGGCAATGAAATCTTTCATACTGACTGAATGTTTGAAGGAGGCAGGCAAGAACCTTTGTAGCTAATTTCAAAAGTGGTCAACACTGTCAAGCATGTTTTGCAATGCTTCACAGCAAAACACTGATGGATTTCGTGCAACATACAACATTTCGTTGTAGTTTGCTAAATCTGGAAAGACACAGACAACTGGTGAAGAACTTATCCTAACAGCAATTAGTGAGGTTCCAAGTACTGTTTTGAATAAGTCACCACACAATATAATTAATTCCTCTCAAAACAATTCAGTGCAAAGATGCATAGATGAATGGCTAAAAGTGTAGAAAACACATTTGTGCAAGCATACTAAGGACAACGTAATTTATATTACTAGATTAGTCAATTTTGCAAGAAATGAATCTTTCTTATGTGCACTTGCTTATGTGCACTTCATAAGAAACAAACATTGGACTCAAGAGTTCTTATTTACAGGGCAATACAGAACAGATACTGCGGGGTCAATATGTCGTATCGTTGAGCAGTTCTTCAAAGATAAGGAAATTCCACTTGCTAATCTAGTTGCTTGTGCAACTGATAAAACTACCATCAATGACTGATCACTACTATGGGTGTACTGCTTACTTGAAAAAAGCAGTGCCAAATGTCTTCACCATTTACTGCATCATTCACCACCAACATCTGGTTCCAAAAAACTTCATGACTGCCTACACAAGTCATGACACACTGTCATTACTGCAGTGAATAAAATTAAAGCCCATACTTTCAATGATCAATTATTCTGGGAGTTCTGTGTTGAAAACCAATGAAGTTTTTGAACGTTTGCTGCTTCATACTGAAGTTTGTTGACCATAAAAGGCAACTGTGTGAGATGCTTTTAGGACCTTTTCAACACTGTTATGGAGTTTTTTGAAGATACAAATGCTTTGCTCAGTGATGAGGCAAAGGGATGAGGCACGGCACTGCTTATTTATAAGAACTATGAGCAAAAACGAAATTAATTTACAGTTGCAAGGAAATAAGGTCAATCTTATTAAGGCCAGATCTGTCATGTCTACATTTAATAATTCAATTCAAGTACAATATAGGACAACATTGGCTATTCCAGTTTCTAAGCCTGTCTGAACTAGAAGAGAAAGGTGGGGTACAAGATTACGATCTGCAAGTCTTTGTGACCATTTGGATGTGTTACATGAAGGTATACCTCAGCAATTTGAGGAACTTTGTTTGATGGAAATTCCAGATGGGGTGATAAATCAATTTTCAGATACTGAGAAAGTTGGAGCAGTGGAAGAATTATTATTTGAGCTACAAAACGACACTGAGTTGAAAGCAAAGTTTAAGAAACAGTAACAAGAGTTTTGGATACAGAAAATAAATTTCCGATTGCTGTCTTGCACTATGGATTGCATTAAAGAAGCTCACTGCTGTACTTCCAACATCATATGTGGTAGAACATGGTCTTGGTGTCATCATACAACTTCTATCCAAGCAAAGAAAGATGACTAAGCATGGTGATTTAGGATTCCTGCTAAATTACTTTCAGCCAGACATTGGGAAACTGATATCTCTTCCTCAAGCCCGTTCATCACACTAAGAATTTACTGAACAGTGGTTACAGGTATACCTTGACTTTCATCCACTTGACTTTCATCACTCTGCTCTTTCAATTATAACTAAATGTCAAATTTCATCCACAAGCTTTCCTCTTTCATCCTATTTCATCCAGTCTTCCATGACGTTCATCAATGTTCTTATGTTTATTTTTCTTTTATTTCTATTTATTTAAGTTTCACACACATTTGCATGTGCTATATAGTTATTTATATCTTTCGCAGGCCAAAATAAATTTGCAAGCTGAATAAGGCTATGCTTTGACATTCATTCATTTTTTACTTTCATCTATGCTCTGGTCCCTAACCAGATGAAAGTACAAAGTATTACCGTATAAGTACTAAAAGCACAATCCTAACCTGGAGCTAGGCTGGCACAGTTAGGCCAGCAAAGTTTGGCTGGCACAAGGGACACCATAAAGTGCATTTGGACCACTCTCAGAGTCAGGGACAATGGTGCATGTCTCTGTGTTGGCCTCTCTGACTCCAAGAGTGGCCCAGACATACTTTACAGTGTCCCTTGTGCCAGCCAAACTTTGCTGGCCTAACTGTGCCGGCCAAACTCCAGATTAGGATTGCGCCCTCAGTATACTTATTCTTGCTTAGATGACTATGAGACTTTAAAAAGCTGGTATCATTAAGTTCCTCAATTTTGTTGACTAAATGAAACTAATAAGGTTTAACTGATTTTTGAATAAATGTGCAATTGTTACTGTTTTGAATTTTATTGCTATCTTCTTTAGCGCATTGTGCAAACTACTATTCTTAATCATGCTTTTTAGAGAGTAGGGTAGGGGCACTGGCAATGAGTTTGTGAGCCAAGGAGTTGTGCCCAAAAATGTTTGGGAACACTAGTCTGGAAGCAGCAGAGGCTGGTAGCTTGTGCTTCACCCAACAGCCTGCCTATTTGGGTAGAATGGCACAGAGATGACCTGAGGCAAATATTCATTCAACAAAAGGGAAGAAGTTTGGGTTCTACTATGAGGTTACCAATTTGTTTGCATGCATGCATCCACAAGATGACAAAAATTCTAACCAAACGCACTGTACAAGATGTGCCAGCCACTTCCATATTTCACATATTCCATATTTCACAAGGCACATGAAGCAACACAATGTGCATGCATTTCCATTCATGACAC
This sequence comes from Lerista edwardsae, assembly GCA_029204185.1. NCBI lineage: Eukaryota > Metazoa > Chordata > Lepidosauria > Squamata > Scincidae > Lerista > Lerista edwardsae. The sequence goes on along the minus strand of JAJKFI010016963.1, from coordinate 9,255 downwards.
AAAATGTTTATAAAGCACGTTATGTGCTACACTACCACCACCATACTATTCCTTTTCATTCTGTTTGTGCACATTCATAACAAAATCTGACCCAAAAACAAAAGTGACCCTTCTCTGGTTTTGCATTCTGAGATGCCAATTGTCAGATGACAACTGGCCAAGAAGTTAAAAATCTGGCTAGCTAGAAATCCTAGACTTGTGCCATTTGGATTACTGTTTCTACCAGTTGGCTGCCTGCCTCCTTCCTGACCCTTGTGTCCCTATTCCTATAAGAGATACCTGCAGTTACAACACATGGCCAGGATGAGAAATTGGGCCATATGACTGCACTGGGGTTGAAGAGGGCAGAAACCTTCTGGAAAGATACCCAAACCTCTGCCAGAGCAAGAAGTCTCCTACCGTTACTGTTAGATGATACCATGATGCAGTAAGGAAAACTGCCATTTACAAAAGGAATTACCACAGTCAAATATTGTAAAAACTCATCAGTTGAAAACTTTGCTCAGCAACTGTTTAATTGTTTGACAGCCAGGTGTTTCCTGAATCATCTTTCACAAACAGGCTCCACTTTGAATGCAATACCTGCTTACAAATGAGTCTCCCAGCAATTGCTCCAGGCCTCAACATTTTCCTTGTTCATAACAAAAGTTCATGTGATGCCTCATTCAGAGCCCTGCAAATTCTCCAAGACTCTTCCCCTTGTGTCCCTGCCTCCATATACTTCTCTAGCTCAGCCAGAAGACCTGAATCCTTCAAAACTGGCCCAACACCATTCTTATGAGCAAATTCCACCTTTAAATAAATAAATAAATAAATAAATAAATAAATAAATAAATAAAAACTTGCCCCATACCTCTTATTCATCTCTCTCCAATAGTATAGTCTCTTCTATTTTTAGGAGTCAAGCACCCCCACTTCACTCGCAGAAACACCTATCTTCCCTTTTACCACCACCCCTGTCAAGCTTTCTCCTCTTCCACCTATGTAGGTCCTCTTCAGCCTTCTTTCAGTGGGTCCCCAAGCCTGACACCTTCTTCCTCTTTCGCCAGCCTCACCTGTCCCCGAAATTCAGCCTTCCAGCCGCCTCTACCACCAGCATTATTCAAGATAAAGCCCCGAACCTCCAGTCCAGAATGATCAAATCTGTCATTTTAAGAAACGTTCTCTTTTTTTCACATCCGAACCAGAACACAGAAGACCAAACCTTCAAGAGGCGACAGAGAAATGTATGGCGGGGGGGGGGGGGCTCTTTTCTTCCCAACCCCAGGACCTCCAGCCCTACCAATCCTTTCCTCCCGTAGCCCTCCCGGTATACCATCACTCGGTACGTCTCTGAGGGTGGCCAGCAGCTTATCCCACACAGTCTCCATTCCCACCGTTATCCTACCGCCGCCCTCCTTCTCCTGCCTCCACACCAACAGCAGCACCCCGACCTCTCCCTCCTCACCATGAACTTGAGGGCCTTCTCCTGCACCACCGCTTCGGCGGGGTCCATAGCCCCCCCCAATCCGCCTCTGCTGTGGCTGCTGTTCCCCCGCCAGCTCCGGGCCTCAGCCGGGGCCTGGGCCTTGGCCACCCCCCTCTCTCCCTCTGGCCCGCAATACAAGGCCGCGCGACCAACGCCGTAACAGGCAGGAAACCTCCGTTTTCCTTCAGGTCTGGCAAATGGGAAATGTAGTCTCCGATCGTTCTCCGTCGAAGTATCCAAGAGGACAATGAGGACTACAATTCCCAGTAAGCACTGCGAAAGGAGAGGCGCGGTGCCTCCCGACGCTTATGAAGTGATGAGAGTGGGGGCTCATGGAAGTAGTAGTATAGCGTTTAGGGGTGGGCTTCTTGAAAAAGGGAGGGGGGGCCGGAGGCGAAGGGTTTAGGTTCCGAGCTTCTTATCGCAAAGGGGCTGATGGAAGTTGTAGTTTCCAAAGAGGGCTGCGCTGGAGTGGTTAGGGTAGAGCTGCGATTTTCAACCTTTTTCATCACACTAACAAGGTGCTAAATTATCAAAGCATGCCATCGTTTTTTCTGACAACTGACAAAGACACACCATGCTGCTGGCGAGGGGCTCACACCCCAATGGCTCTACTAACAAATTATCTTCCCCCAAATTCCTGCAGCACACCTGCGGACCATTAGTGGCACACTGGTTGGAAAATGTTGAGGTACAGGCAAAGTAGGGGTTAGTATTAGTATTAGTAGGGCTGAGTATCTTTTATCTGGACTGTGTCCTGGATGGGAACGTATCTAGATTTCAGATCTGTCTGGATTTCAGAATAATTGCATAAATATGAGAAATATTTCCTCTTGCTCTTTTCACTGTTACCCATTTGGGTATCTGCTGCCTCTTTTTCAACAGTGTCTGTATAGGCCCACACCACAGCGCAGAGAAAAGAACTTTATGTGCACAAGACCTTCTGGTGCACAATGAGCACAAGACTCACACTACAGACTCACGCTAAGGGTTCACACTACAGGAAGCAGTAAAAAAAGGGTCAAAAATGTCTGGATTTCAGAATAGTCTAGATTGCAGATGTCCGGATAAGGGATAATCTACCTATATTCTCAGCCTTTGTTTCTTCCTCTTGTAAGGACAGGGGAATGCAAGCTTTGGCATGTAGCTTCATGTTATCCAGGAGAATTTCACTGCTTATTTAGACATATTTTTAGGTATAAAATCCTGTTAGTTTCTGGTTCATATTAATTTATGTATAATCATATCACAGCAAAGTGTAGCTTACTCAGAACAAGCATCACATTTTTGAAAGCCAGCAATACATTCAGTGGTATCATTCAAATGATTTAGGAACAGGAACTCACTTTTGAGTTCAAATTCAAATGTTGAAAAAAAAAAACACAAAAAAACCCAGAAGCAGCCACGGAGCCTGTTAGGATCTGGAACGCCCGTTCTGGTCCGTTCCCCCTGAATGACATCACTGGATACATTGAATAAGGGATGCCAGTGTCAGAGAGAGGCACTGGCACCCATGGATAACTGTCTGAGCAGTAGGACCTTGTGAGTATGACTAGCTGCCACTATGCCACTACTTCTAATGAGTAGAAGGCCCCTGGGAAGTTTGGACCTTCTCAGGTGAGTAGAATCTCTCCTTATCAACACCAGCTCCTTACTACACAAAGAAGACAAGTTTAAAGGAGAAGATATCTCTGCTCACATACCTGTCCCCATTCTCTCTCTCTCTTCCCACCCATCCCCTGGATGGCAATGGGGACTGGGCCCAGCACTGCCCTCTGAAGGGAATGATCAGGGAAACAAAGACGGCAGCTCCTCACACAGGCAAGTAGCAAGTAATGGTCACAAAGAGGCTGTTTGCTGGCTTGCCTTGCCCTCTGCACAGTATGGACAGGATACACAGCTATAAAAAGCAGCTCCCTCTTCACCTGCTTGCTGCTTTCTTCTGGGTGGCACTATGGGAGGGAAATTACCTTCTGCACCTAACCCCCAACCACTGTACAGGCCAGAGAGTCAGCAGAGGTGGTGGGAAATACTCCCTATTGCCACCTTGGCTCCCTGCTTGGGTAGGCAAACAGTAGCTGCAGCTGCTAGGAACTGCATTTTTCCTCTTGGTGGACTCATTGCCAAGTGCTGCACCATCCAGTGCAGGTGGGTACCAGCTACTCCTTGCAGCTGCCTCTGTTGCCCAGGTACCCACTCAAGTACTCCTCCATTCACTTGCCTTCTTTTGGGTTCCGTAAGAGGGAAGATGGGGACAGAAAGTGCATGTTGCCAAGGGCTTGGAGATACCCCTGAGGATTGTCATATTGTTGTACACAAATAAGTCTATAGAAAGTTTCTAGTCCACGAAAATGTTTAAGCTGCTGGTGCACATATACTTATGTTACTTGTGTAGCGCATTGAGTCTTAAAAGAAAACCCACCTCTTTCAGATACAATAAAAACATATCTGCCTGGTTACCCGAAAATGATTCTTATGTGTCACACATTACCACATTATTAGCTATTTATAAGTCAGCTTTAAGGTGCACACCTTATGTCTCTTACTTTGAAAATTCAAAGCTGCACAAAATGTAAGAACTCTTCTGTGTTTTCCAAAACTCCTGATTCCATGATCAGCCATTATCTTTTCTCTGACAACATTACTGTGGGATAGGCTTTTGTTCTATTCAGGATGTTTCAAATGTACATTTGTTTCTTAGGACACAATCCTGACCAACTTTCCAGCACTGACATAGCTTTACCAATAGGGCATGTGAGGCATCTTGCAGTTTTGGAACGGTCTCGGAGGCCTCCTCAAGGCAAAGGAATGTAATGTTTGTTCCCTTACCTAAGAGCTGCATTGCTCTTTCTCTAGTACTGGAAAGTTGGTTAAGATTGAACCCTAAGATAAGTGTTTGAACTCACAATTTTAAAAATCTTTAACAGATTTCAAATATGTTTTGTTAATTACATACCAATTCATTATATTTTAATCAGGGTGGAGTCAACGTCCAGCCAGGTCAGGCATTGGCCCATCAGAAGGCCTACCCAGCTAAGCTGACCTCCTGATTCCCCCAGCCCACCCATCCATGAAACCAACTGAAGGGGTCACCTCAAGCAGCAGGGGGGGTGGGAAGTGCCCACCTCTGATCACTTACTTACCTCTACAGCTCTGCCTTCTCTTGGAAAAGAAAGACAGGGACAGAGAGGAAGAGGAAATGTAAGAGTGTGGAATTAGATCCATGAAGGTAAGATAACAGGAGGGGACATGACATCATTTTCTTGAAGCCATGGGCGTAACAATATGGCTGACTCAGATCTTTCCCGCCAAGGAGGATTGCCGCGCATTCACAAATCAAAATCTCCCCGCACGTGTGTAAAAGTTAATCTCAACGTCCTTAATAATGACTGCGTGTTCTGCATACGGGTGCCTACCCTTTTTTCCCCCTTCCCGTTTACACTTTTTTTCCTACCTTCCATTTTTTTTCTTTCCTTCCCGTTCACACTTTATTTTTCCGCCTTTCATTTTCTACTGTAATATTTATGAAATTCTGAACATTATCAGAAATTTTTTTTAATGGGGCATGGCCTTTTTATTTTTGGTTGTGTAGATTTCAAAAAATGAGTCTGTGAAAACAGTGCAATCTGAGTTTAAATAGACAGCAAGTAGCATTTCGTCCAGTATGTTCAGTAATATAATTATGAGGAATTTAACCTTGTAATTGCATATTACATCATAATAAGGTTACCAATAATGTTTCTACACGATCACACGTTTTTATTTTCGTAAGTTTTTATTTCAGGAGTAAACTATTCAGTCCTAACCAGTACGAGCAAAGCAATCTGAAATGCTTGGAATAAGGATTGTTTTGAGCGTAACAACATGGCTGCTAAGCCCGCCCCCTGGCCTCATTTGGCTGCTATCTCTTCTTAAGGCATGTCCCCTCCTGTTATCTTACCTTCATGATTAGAACACAGGAGAGTGGGAGGAGCAGAGTACATCACTGGGTAAGGAGGGCAGTATTCGGTATGCTGAGTTAGGCATCAGGAAGTCATGGATCAGCTCTGCCCACTGTGCAGTCAGCAGCCATAGATTCCCACCACCACCATTTGATGGTAGAGAGGGTGGTTAGGAATATCTTCCCACTGCCACTGTTCATCACCTACAGTCAGATAACTTGGAGGTCCAGTGCAATTTTGCAACTATCAGTGTTGCTTCCTGAGGCAGCTGCATCAGTGCCTCCTAAAGACTCATGTGCCATACTACTCAATCAGACCTGGACTTCGCTTGTGGGTAGCTTTCAGGATTTGCCAGAGCCTATGCAAAGAACCTGTTCTAGGGATATAGGTGGAGGATCTTCTACTGTAAAAGGTTGCACAGAAGAATTTCAACGATTTGTAAATTTCAACAGTTTTTGTGTTTGTAATTTGACAAGCTGCACCTTCTGAAACTCCTTCTCCTACGTATAGTAGCTATCATTCGGTACAGCACCCTCCCCTTTGCTGCAGCAGGTTGAAATTAGGCCAGATCTTAACCTTGTAAAGTTTGACAAAAAACACAATAAAAACACACACCCATTACCCAAACCACAAGTAGTGCTGAGCAAGATCTTCTGTATAGCTTCCCTCAGTACTGAATAATCACCACTCACGTCACATTTGGAAAAAGGAGGAAGGTCATCCATGGTTTGAGTAGTTCTAATTTCAGAATAAAGCCCTGCTGGGAGGGGCCAAGGAAGGGGTCAATCTCTTCTCTACTTTCCTGATATGTGTTACTGTCTTTGATCTAACCCTTAATTGTCTTAACAGCGCAATCCAATCCCCCCCCCTTCGGCAGTTGCGAGCCACTTGCACCAGCTGAGCGCTGTTGTGAACATGCTGTAAAGCACCAACGCAAGGCGTGCTATGACACGCTTCGATGCAGCAGCACTGGAGTGGGTACCTGGTAAGCTGCTTCTGTGCCAGCTGAGTGCGGCTGGAATAGGGGCTTTTCTGGGAGAGGGGAATGTGGGAGGAAGGGTAGAATGGGGTGGCCATTGCAGCGGCCGGGGTGGAAGGTGGAGTTAAGAATCAGCCACTAGGCCCCATCCCCAGGCTGTGCACAGTCGTGGATCCAGGGGGGTGCAGGGGCGCTGGGTGGCGGGGGGGCGCAGTTGTGCGGAGTCCGCACGCCATTGTGCGGGGTCCGGGCGCTTTTTGGCTCGCCCGCCCTCCTGTGCTCCTGGAACGCTCCGAAATGGAGCTCTTCCGGGCGCAGGGAGGCATGGTGGGGAGACGCACGGGGGTGGGGCGACGTGCCGGGGGCGCGATTTCGTTGCCTTGCCATGGGGCACACTCCTGGCCTGGACCACCTCTGGCCGTGCAGTCCCGATTTGGGCACTGCCACATGCTTGGACTTGCACCTGAAAACAGCAGGCGCAGATCCAAGCATCCACGTTGGAACAGCTGGTGCCTACCCTGAGGTAAGGGGACAAACATGCCCTTGCCCCATGGAGGCTCCAGCCTGCTCCCAACCTGCATTGGATACAGCGCAGGTTAGGTTTGCACTGTTAGTCTGAGGAGGCTCCTCTTACTACAGACCTTGACCATAAGGCCTGTAGGAATTTTGAGGTAGCCAAATTTTTTTCTTCAGAACCTGTTAGGGCATGCCTAAAGGAATGGTAAAATCTTGGGTAGAATTTGGCAACTTTGGAGTCCCAGGTGGCGGCGGTGGCCAGGGGAACCTTTGGACAGCTTCGGCTGATTCGCCAGCTGCGGCCGTACCTGAGCTGTGCGGACCTGGCCACTGTGACCCACGCCCTAGTGACATCTAGATTAGATTATTGCAATGCGCTCTACGTGGGGCTGCCTTTGAAGACGGTCCGGAAATTACAACTAGTACAGAACGCGGCGGCTCGGGTGGTTGCTGGGGCACGTCGGTTCAACTCTGTAGAGCCGTTGCTTCGGCGACTACCCTGGCTGCCGGTTCTGTTCCGGGCCCAATTCAAAGTGCTAGTCTTGACTTTTAAAGCCCTTTACGGCTCGGGTCCGGGGTATTTGAGGGACTGCCTCCTTCCATATAATCCAACCCGTACTCTTAGATCATCTGGGGGGGGGCCCTTTTGACTGTGCCGCCACCAGGAGAAGTGAGAGGGGTGGCGGCCAGGAAGAGGGCCTTTTCGGTGGTGGCCCCCCAACTCTGGAACACCCTTCCCCTAGAATTGAGAACTGCTCCCTCTTTGTTTACATTTCGGCGGGGGCTGAAGACCTTTTTATTCCAAAAAGCTTTTAACTGTTGACAGGCTGGCTGTCTGGTTATTATGATCCACAGGGCTTGTTTTTTTAAATTGTTTTTAAATTGTTTGTGTTTTTAATCTTGACTGTTATTGTTGTTTAATACTGTTTTTAACTGTTTTTAATGTTAATTGTTATACTGTATTTTTAATATATATATATATATATATATTGTAATGCCGCCTTGGGTGCCTCTGGGCACAAAAGGCGGGGTAAAAATCTAATAATAAATAAATAAATAAATAAATAAATAAACTCAAGCTCAAGGTAGCAACCCTACACACATTCCTGAGAGTAAGCCCCATTGGATACAATGGCATTTACCACTGAGTAGACATGCCTAGGACTGTGCTGTAAATTGTATAGGATGCCAAAAACTAAATGCCCCAAATGGATTTATATTAGCATAATGGTTTCCAAACATCTACATAGAAAATTGGGCTAAGGCAGATAGAGGGGGGCGCAAAAGAGTGGCAGGACAAGCGGGCAGCAGGCAGAGTAGGGAAGCCCCGCTGGAAAGCAACATAACACAAGCACAGCCCCTGACAAAGCAAGAGGGCTGCAGTCTCTGCAGAGGAGGATGGAGGAGCAGCTCTGGTCAGCTTTTTCTAGTTCTGCCACCACGTGCAAAGAAGGGGGCATGCAGGGAGAATGTTACTTAAGGCACAATCCTAACCTAGAGTTAGGCCAGTACAGTTAGGCCAGCAAAGTTTGGCCAGCACAAGGGACACTGTAAAGGCCACAGTGACCCACGCCCTAGTGACATCTAGATTAGACTATTGCAATGCGCTCTACGTGGGGCTGCCTTTGAAGACGGTTCGGAAATTACAACTAGTACAGAACGCGGCGGCTCGGGTGGTTGCCGGGGCACATCGGTTTGACTCTGTCGAGCCGTTGCTTCGGCGACTACACTGGCTGCCGGTTCTGTTCCGGGCCAAATTCAAAGTGCTGGTTTTGACCTTTAAAGCCCTTTACGGCTCGGGCCCAGGGTATTTGAGGGACCGCCTCCTCCCATATAACCCTACCCGTGCTCTGAGGTCCTCTGGGGGGGGGGCCCTTTTGACTGTGCCGCCACCAGGAGAGGTGAGAGGGGTGGCGGCCAGCAGGAAAGCCTTCTCGGTGGTGGCACCCCAACTTTGGAATACCCTCCCCTTAGAGTTAAGAACTGCTCCCTCGTTGGCAGTATTTCGGCGGGGACTGAAGACCTTTTTGTTTAAGCAGGCGTTTAGTTGCTGACAGGCTGGCTGGTCTTTGTATTTGTATTCTTTTTATAATCCATGGCATGACCGTTGTATTTTTATATTGTACTTTTATATTGTTTTAATTTACTGTTTTTAATTGGATGTTTTTTATTTCTGTTTTTAATCTGTTTTGTAATGCCGCCTTGAATGCCTTTTTAGGCAGAAAGGCGGGGTAAAAAATTTTTTTTATTATTATTATTATTATTAGTAGTAGTAGTAGTAGTAGTAGTAGTAATAATAATAATAATAATAATAATAATAATAATAATAATAATAATAATAATAATAATAA
>JAJKFI010016962.1:0-18121 GCA_029204185.1 Lerista edwardsae | reverse complement strand
AGAGAGAGAGAGAGAGAGAGAGAGAGAGAGAGAGAGAGAGAGGGAAGGACTTTTTAAAAAATCACTGCTAGGCTACAGGCAATTTTGAATTTGCATCTATTTAAAGGAACGAGCACATACAGATGAGCAATGGCCTGTGTTTCTACCTTCTGGGTTTGCAACCCTATGAAAAGCAGGGCTAGCCAAAACTGCTCAGTGTTCCTTTGCAAACATTTTTAGCAGTGCTGAAAAATGTTTCCCTTTTTCCAACAACTTTTGGCATGCCTTGTGACAATGTTAATCTCAGTCGCTTTCATTTGCCCACAGTAATATCATAATCATGCAGACAAATCTGAGCAACTATGTAGTACAGGTGTTCCCCAGCGTCTGTCCCCCACCCCTCTTATCTGTACCTACCCCTTCATCTGTATCCCCCATAAGATCCCTTATATGTATTCATTCAGTTCAATGGCTACAGGACCACAAGACTTTCACTCTTCCAGCAATTCATGCAGTGAGGGATCTCAAACATAGCTGGGCTATGGAGCAGGGATGGCCAACTGCAAGAGGCTGGAAAAGTTGGTGCCAAGCCAACTTCATCACATTCCTCTGAATCCATAAACGATGTAGACATAGTGGTGCAGGAATTCTCCCTTCCCCAGTGTCTTTTTTATGAGCTTAGGTGGGCCTTAGATGTTCTCACAAAGGGGTGGGAAGAGATTGCCTACAATGGGTACTTGGAATTCTCCCAGAGAGTGGCAAATAGTCAGGGAAGGTAACCCATTACATGGGCTTTGTGATGCACAGGCCCGCCCTAGGAGACAGCAACTATTTGATAAACAAACAAGCCCAATTCAAATGTTCAGTTTCATATCTGCTTAATTGTTGATTAGTTTCCCATGGAGAAGAATGTACATATTCTAAATGTAACAGGAAATAGCTGGACAGGAAATCTGTTGTTGTGCCTGCATCTTTGAGAGAGAGAAAAACACTGCCAGCACGGACCGCACTGGTTGCAGAACAAAAGTCCAGACATTTCCAGGTATGGCATTCTTCTGTGCCACTATGGACCTGTTTTTCAGAGGACTTCATGCCCATGCTTCCAGTTTGCTGCTGGAATTCTCATGCAAACACCCATACTCAGAGCACAACCCTAACATGGAATTAGGCTGGCACAGTTAGGCCAGCAATCTTTGACAGCACAAGGGACACCGTAAAGTATGTTTGGACCACTCTGAGGCCACAATCCTAACCTAGAGTTAGGCCAGCACAGTTAGGCCAGCACGGTTTAGCTGGCACAAGGGACACCAAAAAGCACGTTTGGACCACCCTCGGAGTCAGAGAGTATGGTGCATGTTCACTTTAGTTTGGTCCAAACACACTTTAGTTTGGTTTCCCTTGTGCTGGCCAAACTTTGCTGACCTAACTGTGCTGGCCTAACTCCAGGTTAGGATTGCGCCCTCAAAGAGGCCAGCACACAGGTGTGCACCATCCTCCCTGACTCAGAGAGTGGTCCAAACGTGCTTGACAGTGGCCCTTGTGCCGGCCAAACTTTGCTGGCCTAACTCCAGGTTAGGGTTGCACCCTCAGAGTCTGTATGTGGAGTTTGAGCCCCACTCCTGGACTTTGCTCTATCTCTTGTAGTGATTTACCAAAATACTCCATCTTACTTGACAGGCTCTTCTTTCCCTGTTTTCCATCTAATCTCACCCCCCTCTGCCCCCATTTCCATGGTCTAACCAGATCAGCAGCTTCTTACACCTGCTGCTACCTGCTTCGCTGACTCTGCTGGAGCCCACAGATGTGTGCGTGTGATTAAATACAAAAAATGGAAGCTTAGTGGAGAAATGCCACTGAGGGGGCCCTTATGGTTGTGGAGCAAGCCATACAGCTGGAATGAGATTTCCCTGTGCTCTCCGCACTGATTTTCATGATCACGGGGGGGGTGGGGGGGTGGTGGAGTTGGGGAGGGATGAAACAAGGGAGGAGAGTTATGAAAGATAAAGGCATTAGTCAAGCTGGCATATGAAGATACAAAGGCTTTGTGCTTTGGCGCAGGGTGATCTGAGATACCCCAGTTTGAGTGAAGTGGCCAGCAAGGAATGGAATGGGAAGCTCAGTTGAGCACCTGGGCCCTTGGGAATAGAGCTGATGTTGGCAATTTCAAGAGCACTTATTAGGAAATAAGACTCAATCGGTGCATTACACAGAGTGATGTTTCAAAGCCCAGGACAGTTTCACTTCATACGGCAGGTGGAGAGTCTTTTCAAAAGAATGTTTCTCCTATGATTATTCCCATTTTTAGATGGGAGGACTGAGACAGAGAGGAGGTGATTTGCCTATGGCAAATAGTGACTAGTGGCAGAGGAAAAATTCAAACTGGAGACTTCCTGACTCACAGCCCAATCCTACTAACTCTCTGTACCAGCGGAACATGTGATCTGCTGGCGCATGCTGTTGCAAAAGCACCAGAAGTGCTTTGCAACAGACCATCTAGTTGGTGTGCAGGTGGGAAGACTGAAGCCTTCCTGTGTGCACTGGTGGTTGCAGGGATGCCTGCTGGACTAGTTACATCTTGTGCAGAGGTGGGAGAGATTGGGGAGAGGGTGGACTGGGGCAGGGAGGGGAGCGACAGGCGTGAGCTGGGCAGATCAGACCTGGGTGGAAGATGGGGTTGGTGGTGCCAGCACACGCTGTATCTTATCCCCCGTCCCAGACCTGATCCACCTACATGGATCAACTCGGACTTCCACTAGCAATATGACTAGCGCAGATCCAAGTTGACCCATTGCGGTTGCTGGGGCTTACCTTGGGGCAAGGGGACAAAGGTCCCTGTGGGATGCAAGTAGCCTGTGCCAGCACCACTGCATCATCAGGCAGGAATTTAGTTAGGATTGGGCTGTCAGTCTTCTAGCTAACATCCTGCTCCAGTTCTCTTAGGCCTTGTAGTACACCAGTACTTTTCTAATACCACTGATTTGGAAAGCAGGGCATTTTCTGTGTGAGTGTGTGTGTGTGTGGGGAATAGTATATTATTCATTGTGACTGACCAGACTGTCCTGCAGTATGTGCCAAATTGTTGGTATGTTATTAATCAGAAGGCAAAAGAAAACACTGTACTAGCTTATTTTTTAATTAATGTAGGACCAGCGAACATGTTGCTTTTAATGTTTATAATTAAAAATCCCATTTTCTTGCATATGCTTTTCAAAATTAAAGAAAGAAAGAAACAAGACAGCTCCCTGCCCCTAGGAACTTACAATCACAATTTCACCCACGGGGGGAGAGGTGACAGGGAAAGGGGAGAAAATGGAGAGATACACATCAGAGATGAGAGCGATGGGAAATGCAGAGGTAGCAAGCGGACTACTACTGTACATGTGCAAAAGCAGCCAATGGCCATTGTCAGTAGGCTCTGAGAGGAAACAATGAATTGCAGGGAACAATTGCAGTGATTGTGTGTGCAAGTATAAACTTTTGGACTCCCCCAAACCACATACCTAATCCTCCACAGAGACTCATTTTAACTTCATTAGCAAAGGTTATAAGCAATTCTACTTTGGTTAGAATTCTCTCTCCATAAAAAGGTTTTGAAGGTAGGCGTTCAATTCATGTTGTAGTTTGATGCACGCTTGATCCCAGGCAAGTTACCAGCAGGTGTTGGGCAACTACTCTCAAAGTTCAGTCTGGCAGCTTTCCTTAAAAAAGAAGGGCAAGGTTTATTCAGATTACACTGAGAGCGCAGTCCTAACCTGGGCCGTGGCTAATGAAAGTGTAGCCCAGTGCAAAGGGCAAAAAGTAGCCCAGGAAGTGATGTCACAACAGGAAGGGACATCACCATTATTTTTGTTTTCTCTGTTTTTTTGGCTATAACATTTGACAGAGTAAAGGTATTACATTCTGGTTTGCTTCATTACATTCTGAAATAATTACCTTTCCAACGACATATAACATGATGGTATTATTCATACCACTAATATCCTATGCCACTAATGTCAAGCTCAGCTTGTTGCCCCCCTAAAGCTTGTTGCCCAGTGCAATTGCACCCCCTGCACTTCTTTAGCCACGCCCCTGGTTAGGCCGGCACAGTTGGCCAGAAAAATTTGGCTGGCACAAGGGCCACCGTAAAGCAGGTTTGGACCACTCTGGGAGTCAGGGAGGATGGCGCACGTCTGTATTCTTGCCTTTCTGACTTCAAAAGTGGTCTAAACATACTTTACTGTGTCCTTTGTGCCAGCCAAACTTTGCTGGCCTTGTGCTGGCCTAACTCCAGGTTAGGATTGCACTCTGAATTTCAGACATCTTAAATATCCATTCAATACCATCTGATGCATATTTTAAAATTAGCTTTGGTGGTTATCTACCTCTCACTAACATCTCCTACGGTCCCGTCTTTTCCAAGGGCAGAAGTGAGAATCACTGATAGACAGCTGCCAATCTGTCTCCTAGCCATCAATTACTTGAGTGAGAAGTATTATCTGGGCGGCTTCATCCTTCATGTGTTATCCCTACCAACACACATTCAAAACCCCTCAGTTTTCACCCGCTTCAGGTGCCCTCCTGCTTACACCTTTTAGCATGAAAAGTTATTAAGCTTCGTAATCTCCCTCCTCCTTTCTTCTCCTATGTCCTGCATCTTCCCACCCTACCATAAATCTTAATTGCATCTGTGATTTTTTTCCCCTGCAGCATTAATTAATCATATTTAGGCCTCTTACCAGCTGGTGCTACAAAGCAACCTCCCCCAGCCCAAGGCAGGTGCCTCTTACTTTGCATAAGCCTAATCAGTGGGAGGAGGGGATCCTTTTTCCACCATCTCTGGAGCACCGAGATACTAATTCATCCTCCCTGCTTGTCAATATCATGCTGTCGTCTCTGTCCTGAGATGGGTCCTCCACCTCTGCTCTTCTCTGCTTGCTTGGGATTTCAGATCAGTGCAATCCCTTCGGAAACACATAGCTGACGAGACAAATGGCCCAATCCTATCCAGGGCCGGCCGGTGCGATGCAGTGGCACCGAAACAGCCTCTGCTGCATTCCAGTGGCCGGCTGGAATCCAGACAGCATCAGGCATTTTCTGAAATCATAGAATCATAGAGTTGGAAGGAGCCTACAAGGTCATCTAGTCCAACCCCAATTCTCCTAGAGCAGCTCCAGCAGGTGCTTGTCAAGCCTCTGCTTGAAGGTCTCTGCTTGAAAAATCAGTAGTTTTTCTGATGCTGGGACCCAGGCAGCATCAGTGAGTACATTTTTTTTTTACTTTACCTATTCTGCCACTCTCTGGGATCCAGTGGGTCTACTCTGATATTTTACTGGTGTAGATCTGGCAGGTCCAAGGGGGCATTTTGGACCCAGGCATAGCATAGCCCAGTAGCTAAGATACTGAGGGTCCAATCCTATCCAACTTTTCCAGTGCCAATGCAGCCACAATGCAGCCCCAAGGTGAGGGAAGAAATATTCCCCGAGCTTGATGAGGCCTCTGTGACTGTCTCCCCCTCAAGGCAGGATGCAGTGCACGTCCCATTGCTGTGGCTGCATCAGTGCTGGAAAGTTGGACAGGATTGGGTGCTTGGCCTCGCTGCTTTGTTGGAGTCACAACTACTCAACTGTTTTCCTCGTTGTGTGTCCCACCCACAAGGACTTCTAGCAACCACACAGGAGAGTTCTGTGGGTAAGGACTGCATTAGCCATCGTTAATGTCATAGGCGCATGTTCTCCCATGACATGTGATCCTTACATTACCCACTGTGACCCTGCATTTGATACCCTGGAGTGATGAAAGGATAACCCTGTAAAGGTCACTACAGAGGGCAGTAACTTGGCAACAAACCTGTTTGTTACAATCAGATATCTGCATCCTTCATATCTCCAATTCTCCCTCTCCTCACTACAACATGAAGAGTTGAGAATGGCTGGCATCTTCCTCCTTGTAAACTGAGATGCATAAGAACATAAGAGCCCTGCTGGCTCAGGCCAAGGCCCATCTAGACCAGCATCCTGTATCACACAGTGGGCCACTAGATACCTCAGGGAGCACACAACACAACAAGATACTTGCATTTCATAGCCAATCCCCTGCATGTGGCATTCTGAGGTTGGCTACTTCTACAATAAGGAGGTTGCACCACCCATCAAGGCCTGTAGGCTGTAGCCTTCCATGGCCATTTCCGCCAGAAATCTGTCCAGTCCCCTTTTAAAGGCACCCAGGCCAGACACCATCACCACCTCATGCGGCAAAGAGTTCCGCAGAGTAATTACCCATTGGGTAATTTTTATCTTTAATCTGTTCTAACTCTCCCAACACTTAATTTTAGTGGATGTCCCCTGGTTCTTGTGTTGTGAGAGAAGGAAAAGAACATCCCTCTATTCAGTGGTGTCATCTGTTAATGAACAGAGAGAACACTGGGCGGGACTTACGCTCTGATTGGCTGCCCATCCGTTGCATTCCGCCACCTGCCCGCGCTGCCCCGGCCTCGGAGGGGGCGCCTGCTCGCCACGGGGGACAGGGGGCGCATGCCAGGTGCCTGGGCGAGCAGTGGTGGGGCGCGCCAACCGGAGGCACCCCGTGCGGTGGGCGGGCGGGCAGCGGAACGCAACGGACGGGCAGCCAATCAGAGCGCAAGTCCCGCCCAGCGTTCCCTCTGTTCATTAACAGATGACACCACTGCCTCTATTTGACCCCTTGCCCCCCCCCCCAGGTACACAACTGCCTCCACACTTCCTCTTTTATTTTGCACCATTCCTCTCTTCCTTTGCAAGTCCAGAGAATGTAGGCAGAAAAGAAGGGCACAGCATCTGGTGTACCACCATGCAAAGGGGAATTGAGGTGGCATTTGACATGCTGCACCAAATGCCAAGATTCTTTGCCTTGGCCCTGCTGAGGAACTCAGTAGTATTCTGAGCTACTAGTCCTGCTTATGTGTGGCCCTGCTTTTGTCATTCTGTACCTGTACCTGTAACCTGTACCTTTATTTTCCTGGGCTCCAAGATCAGCGCAGATGGTGACTGCAGCCATGAAATTAAAAGACGTTTACTTCTTGGGAGGAACGCTATGGCGAACTTAGACAACTTAATAAAAAGCCGAGACATCACCCTGCCAACAAAGGTTCGCATAGTCAAAGCTATGGTTTTCCCAGTAGCTATGTATGGCTGTGAGAGCTGGACCATAAGAAAGGCAGAGCGCCGAAGAATAGATGCTTTCGAATTATGGTGCTGGAGAAGACTCTTGAGAGTCCCCTGGACTGCAAGGAGGTCCAATCGGTCCATCCTATAGGAAGTCAAGCCTGATTGCTCCCTGGAAGGACAAATCCTGAAGCTGAAGCTCCAATACTTTGGCCACCTCATGAGAAGAGAGGACTCTTTAGAAAAGACCCTCATGCTGGGAAAGATTGAAGGCAAAAGGAGAAGGGGGCGGCAGAGGATGAGATGGTTAGACAGTGTCACCGAAGCGTTGATCATGAAATTGGGCGAACTCCGGAAGCTAGTGGAGGACAGGGAGGCCTGGTGTGCTGTGGTCCATGGGGTCGCAAAGAGTCAGACATGACTTAGCGACTGAACAACAACAACAACAACAACCTGTAACAACACAATATCACTGTTTGTCTTTTCATGTATCTGGTATACATGAAAGGATATAATACCGTCAGGATAGAACTGATAGCAGGAATAAATTTTTGTCTTCTCTTGCTTTTCAAACCATGCCCAAAGTTAAACCAGAACTCTGGATGCCATCCACATAGCGCTGACACAGGGGCGCCAATCGGCACACCCACGTCAGCACTCGAGCAATGGGACCAGCGCTTCAGGTAGTGCCGGTCCCATTGCACGTGCGCTAAGCCTCTCTCGTGTCGGCCAAAGCTAACTGGGGTGAGGAAGGCTCCGTGTCCAAATGGACACAGGATTGGTGTGGGGGAGGTTGGGGGCGGGGCATGGGCAGGCTTTGGATTCGGCCATACAGCTGAATCCTAAGCCTGTCTGGGAGGCCGCACGGCCCCAATTTGGGCCACGTGGTCTCCTCAGATCTGCACCTGCTGTTTAGCAGGATGGAGGATGGAGCCTCCTCAATGGTAAGGGCATGAACGTGCTGGATATGGCACTGGCCAGCTGGCCTCGCCATTCCAACACTGGGTAGGATTGTGCTGTCAATGTACTTCCAGCTGCAAAGCCTATGCAGCAAACTAAACTCTACCATGTCAATCAGGACTTGATATGGTCAACAATCTATATGGTCAGCCTACCCTAATACATATTGTGGCAATGGCAATACTGTCACTCCTTTTATTAATGTCAGTAATAAGTGTCTCCATTCCAGACTGAGGATGGATAACGATTTGCTTAAAAAGAAATCCAAGTCAATGAAGCCCAAAACAACATTTTACATTATGAACTGTAAAAGACCATGATACTGTTGAATGGGCAAGGTCTGCTAGACGCTGCAATGACAGACCACTTCAGGTAAGAACAAAAGAACAGCCTCACTAGATCAGTCCAAGGGCCCATCTAGTCCAGCTTCCTGTATCTCAGAGTGTTTATGTTCTGGGTTTTGCATGAGTTATCTCACTAAATCTTGCAACAACCCTGAAATTATCAAATGGAATAGGGAGAGAGCTTAAGAAAACAGTAATTGCACTAAAGCCACCTTGCTACCCAATGGCAGAGATGAGACTTGAACGAAAGACTTTATATTTCACTGCTTCATATCTGTGTCATTGTACTAGACTAGCAATCGCCCTACATCCAACTCTGTGGGAAAAGCACTATTTACGATAAATATTAAGTGCAATGATGCTGCCCTCCATCCATTGCAGCGCCACTGTAGTGCTATTCAGACTTGCTGTTTATATCCCTATCCAGCTCAAGCACCTCTCATTTCCCAGTCTTTTGTTCGTTTTCATTCATTTTCTTTTTCTCCTGTGTCCATTTCAATAGTTATGCATCCTGTTTTGGGGCTGGATCAACCAGCATGCAAGTTCCTCAGATATAAACTATCACATCATGTCCATTGACAGGGTACCTCTCTCTGGGCCCGGCATGATTTCCTGAAATCCATCCTATTTACACCCCCATGTAAGCTCACTAAATAATCCTTCCTGCTCTCGGTTGCTAATAAGCCACAAATATTTGTAGCCTGCTGTCACTTCCCTGACTGACTCCCTGTTCCCATAAACAGCACTTTTAAAATCTGTCTTGGAAAGTTATCCTCTCCAGCCCCCACAGTCACTATATGATCTTCCGCTCTCACATCCTTCATTCTGAAGGACACTGAACAGTTGGAAAATTTGTACATACCCTTGAAATGTTGAGAAGCTCTGTAGGTTGACAGCAATTTATGAGCAAGTGGGACTTGAAAAAGATAATGAAGGAAGGTGATTAGAGCTGTCATCAGGATGGGAAACCAATGGCAGATGTCCCTCATAACTAATGATCCTAATCTGGGGGTGCTGGTATATTTCTGGTAAGATGGAGCATGGAACTCCACCTAACATGCCAAGCTGTGCTTCTGGTTCTGGAGAGGGCACGCCAAATGCACCAGTCTTTGTTTCTCTTGCTCCTAGATTTGAAAGAAAGGGGCAGAATGGAAGAAATGTAAAGGAGAGTGGAGAAGTACAGGTAGTTGAAATCCAGGCATCCGAAATCCAGGCTATTCTGAAATCTTTGTCCAGACATCTTTGTCCAAGACTTTTTAAAAAACTTCCTATAAAAAGGACTTTTGCTCATTCCCACATACAGGCTATAAGTTCTATTCTCTGCTCTGTGGTGTGTGGATCACTCTCAGAGTCAGAGAGGCCAGCACACAGACGTGAGCCATCCTCCCTGACTCTGGTTCAAACATGCTTTACAGTGGCCCTTGTGCCGGCCAAACTTTGCTGGCCTAACTGTGCCAGCCCATCTCCAGGTTAGGATTGCACTCTAAATCTGTGGGGCACCTGTCTATTAGTGTCACAGGCAGTGTGCAACAGGGTAGCAATTTTCCTGAAATCACATCAAAGTGGATGTTATCTCTGGAAGAAGAAGAAGTAAAGATCTTTCTAGGTTAAAAACGTTGCCTTTGAATACAGAAGAAAATGCACCTTCTCACTTGTGGATTATGCCCAGCAAATATGCATTTATTGCACAAACACCCCCTATCCACAGTAACACTATGTTACTAATCTAAGCCTCATGGATCTATAATACATCATAACTCTCCTCCTCCACTGTACCTTATGTTGTAATGATATCCTTGGTGATAACTCTGTTATACACTGAAGAGAGATAAAATCAAGGTGAAGGCAGATTGCCCACAGGGAATGCCTGTGATGAAGAAGGGAGTGCAGGCTGTGGTTTCCAATGTCTTTAGCTGGCATTTTTGCTGACTACATGGTTCCATTTTGAGTTATCTGTGGTCACAACCCAGAGGCGGATCTACAGGGAGGGCAAAGCTCTAAGTGTTGCAAGAAGCCTTCCCCTGTCATGTAAATCCCTCCTCTCCCTTGCTGCTGTAGCCAGTAAGCAACGCCAAGATGTTGCTTTTCCCTGTGAGGATTGGCTAAAACGGTGCAGGAGAGGAGTGATTTCCACTGCAAGGTAAGGCTTCTTGCAAAACTTAGAGCTTTGCCCTCCCTTAGATCTGCCTCTGTCACAACCCAAGATAAAGTACTAAGAATTCTGCTCCAAATGAGAAACAGGCAGCCCAATCCTATTCTGCACTGGAACAGGCAGGCCAGCTGGCCTGTGCTATATCCAATGCAGGGTTGGAGGCAGCTGCAGTGCAACTCAGATGAAGGGGACTTATCAGTACAATCCTATGCATGTCTAATCTATATATATAAAAACGGACGTGTGTGTGTGTGTATGTATGTTCCTTATACACGTCTCCGTCCCTTGACCCACGGCCACGAAACTTGGCACACACGTTCCTTGCAGCCTGGAAGGAATCACTGCCGGGGTCAGACCCCCCTACAGCCCCCCGTTTTTCAGGGAGGGGGCCCGGATCGTCAGGAACCAAGGGGATAGCATTGGGCTACAGGTCTGCTGCCACCCTGTGGTCACAGACGATTCTGCAGGTTATATGGGAGGGCTGCTGCACCAGAACAGAAAGCGAAACTAAATGCTTTGCCTGCGTTGCCTGACTGGCCCAGGGTGGAAAGAGCAGGATCCAGGGAGTTCCAGCACCCAGTCGGATCTGAGAGGGGCCTATGTCCAGGGAGCTAACTGGCCACCTCTGCCTGTTTCTCATACTGCCACATGAGGATAGCAGGGCTGTCCTGCTACAGGACCTGCACACAGTAAGTGGGACCTTCAGATTGCTCTCTTAGTTGATTGTGCCCCTGTTTCCTCATTCATTTCACAGTGATAGTGTGCATTTTGGGTTCCAGGTCATCAATACTGTGTTATTTCAGGGACGAGTTCTATATGTCTAGATATGCATCTCACTATGTCATACTGTTGAGGGAGGTTTGTATATTTGTGTGTATGTTCCACCATTACTCTGGAACGCCTGGAACGATGTGCACCACACGTGGTGCACTTACTCCTTACGATCTGGACAGATATACTGTGGGGGTAGGGCCCCCCTTACGCCCCCAGAGGTGGGGGTGCACTGCAGAACAAACTCATTCCTCCTCCTAATAGAGCCTGGGGATAATGGCTGCCCCTGGGCAACGCCGGGTCACAAAAAGCTAGTCAGAAATAAGTACCATTATAATCAATGGGGCTTACTCCCAGGAAAATGTGGTTTGGATTGCAGCCTATATCCCCAAGTATCCCAAGTAATGCAATGGGGCTGCTCGGATCTGTGCCAGCTGAAAAACTTACTGTTTTGCACCCCCCCCCCAGGAACTCCACTGTGTTCCTGTACTTGCTCTCTGATTGGTCCAACCTGGTCATTGGCAGACCTACCCAAGTCTCGGCCTTGGTGCAGATCCAATAATCACCACCCCTGCATCATCTCTCCACCCCTATACCACCCCCTACATGCCCTTAGTGTCTGGAAGAGCTCTATTTTGGAGCATACAAAGGCATGAGTGGGTGGGAGAGCCAAACACTGCTTGCTGTGGCAGCACCACATATCTCTGTGCCACCCCCTCCACCGGCACACTGCCTGGGGGCAAGTGACTCCCCCCAACAAATAGGTATGGATCACCACTTAACCTATCCATCTAGGAAATCGGTTTGATTTGCAGATGTGTTTGCTTTTTTGCCACCTGATCAGTTTTCTTTAAGTTTGACAGGGATACTCCTGGCTCCCTCCCTGCCCAGGAGTGGGGCCTACAATGCTGCCCCCCCCCCCAGTAATTGCGCATCCCCGGTAATGACGTTGCCGCAATTATTGCAGTGGGCTGCCCCTTTAAGAAAGTTTCCCAAGCAGCTCCTGCCACTTTAAAAGGAGGGGGCGGGGCAGGAAAAACTTCAGATGGTAGCTGTCATTCCCTGCACCTCTCCAGAGACTGCTGGACTTGTTGATTGCAGCCACTGTTGGAGGTATTTTCCTGCACCCACCCACTCCTTCTCTATCTTTTTTTAAAGTGGAGGAGGAGGGGGCGGGCAGGAGAAAAGTGCCAGCCCTTGGAGTGGCAGGGAAAAGCCTTTCCCTGCCACTCTGAGGGCAAAGTAAGCCCTGGCCAGGGGGCACAACCCCAGGATGCCAGGCCGGGCAGCAATTTCTCTGCCCCCTCCCCAGCTTGGTGCCTGGGCAAGTTGTCCCCATTGGGGACAGCTGACCTCAGGAATGCCACTGAAGCTTGATATTAGCAAATGTATAATTTTAACTGTGTATATATTTAAATGTATTAGTATATGCAGCTAACAAAGGGAACTCTTGTGTGTACACACACTCACTACCTCAGATCCTTCATGCAGCTGATTTAGCATGCTCTTGCCAATGAAAGTTCATGCCACAATGACCAGTTAATCCCTAAGGAGCCCCAATATTCCTTGTGTCTTTTTTCTTTTTATGGCTACAAATTAACATAGTTACTTTTCTAGAACATCTATTAGTGCCTTGTAATTACTCCAAGTACCAAGTGTTCCTATAACTGTTCAAGCATATGCTTTTAGGCTGCTGTTGGAGACGGGGCACTGGACAAGGCTGTTCCTTTGGTCAATGCCAGGAGGGCAGTCTTCATGTCTTCTAAAATATTGCAGTTACTCAATCATCTTGTTTTAACGGCTTAGAGAGCTAGCTAAAATACTACCGCATTTGTGCCAATGTGACATTTTGAGGCTTTAAAATAAAAACAGTTTATCTGTACTGCATAACACTTAAATTAGCAGTTTCCAAATGCATTGTCTGACTGAGGCGTAAACCTAGATTGTTTACAGTCCTCGTGTCACAGCACCAGGAAACCCACAGCACAGAAACCCCTCTCATAGGGGACAATGTCAATGCCACAGTTGCAGACCCAGCCGGGGCTACACCTGGAGCAAGATCCAAGAAGGCTGCCCCCTGTGCTGCCTCCCTACCCCCTGCCCCACGCCCACCACACCCAGTGGTGTTATTCACCCGGTATGCTGGGCGGGACTTACCTTTGAGCAGCTGTCCGCCCGTTGCATCACGCCGCGTTCCGCTGCTTTCCCGCCTGCTGGGGCGGGCGGGAAAGCGGAAGAACGCGGCGTGACACAACGGGTGGGCGGCCACTCAAAGGTAAGTCCCGCCCAGCATACCGGGTGAATAGCACCACTGACCACACCCCCGCACCATGTCATAGTCCATTTTGGGAGCTGTTTGAAGGCAAGAGTGGGGGGGGGGAACTCTGCATGGCAACTCAACTCTGCGAGAGGCGAGCCGCCTCTTCGCTGCCCCCTCCTGCTCCACTAGAGCGGCACAGGGGCATCTGCCCTCCCAACTATAATGGTAGGTTCCCCACTGCAATGCCAAATAAAACTTGAATAAAATCTGTATTTAAAATTTGCAGTTAATGTGCTGATTAGTTAATCATGCTGATCAATCTACTGGAATGGTTCGTCAGTTTCCATCCACATGGCACGCAGGCCTCCCATTTTAACTTCACTTGTGATAAAACATTGTTTCACATTATTCCAAGCATGCCGATTATTATGACTTTGTGATAGTAGATGAAGAACATGTTGATTAAAAAAAAAAAAAAGCATTCACCCAGGCTAAGCTGTAAGGATGCTTCCAGCAGTACATCAGGGTACCAGTACCACAGCAACTTTTTCGAACGAACTGAATCACCCAGGTCTGTTTCAGCAAAAGAATTTTGAGCCAAGTTCAGAATGTTGAGCCAAGTCTGCAGGCAACAGACTGTTATTAGGATGCAATCCTAACCAACTTCCCAGCACTGACATAGCTGTACCAATGGAGCATGATCTGCATTCTGCAGTGAAGTAATAGTCACGAAGACCTCTTCAAAGTAAGGGGATGTTTGCCCTTATCTTGGAGGTGCGTGCATTACCCTTATCTAGTGCTGGAAAGTGGTTAGGAGTACGCCACTTTATTAGTAAAACATGGCTACATTCTAACTTTAAAAATAGTCCTTTGGAGATATGATCCATCCGTCCTAACTCTTCCAAATGATAATTGTTGGACACCAGTTAGATGTTCTAGAGAAGATACATAGCTCTAGATCTATGGGGAATGAACTGGACATTTGGAGAAGTGATGAATCCCCACTTAAAGATACTGGAAGCCTGACCAAGGTCTCCTCAATCGCCTCCTTGGCCATCTCTCTTAGAGCCTTATGGACATGTTTTCAGATTGTTTTCTCCATCTTGCAGGGACTGAGGGTACAATCCTAACCTGGAGTTAGGCCGGCACAGTTAGGCCAGCAAAGTTTGGCCAGCACAAGCGCCAGCGCAAAATGTGTTTGGACCACTCTCAGAGTCAGGGAGGATGGGTGCACGTCTGTGTGCTGGCCTCTCTGACTCCGACAGTGGTCCAAACATACTTAACGGTGTCCCTTGTGCTGGCCAAACTTTGCTGGGCTAACTCCAGGTTAGGATTGCGCTCTGAACTTTGGTTTACAAACAACAACAACAACAACAACAACAACATGAAAACAAATGCTATGGGTCACTAAAGGATATGTGTCCATGTCTCATGATGCGATTGCTTCAATTCCTATGTCTAGATTTCCCTACCAATAGTATCAGAGGACAGGAGATGCACAGATGAAAAGGCGGCTAAGTGACTAATGACCTTTCTGACTCTCACTACTGTGGGCAAAAAGACAGGTGTGATGACAGGAAGCTTAGATGGGAGGATGGCGATGCCCGACGCAAAGGGCAGGGACATCGGAAAGGTAGAAAATGATAGACGCCGGTGACATCACCAACTTTTCCTCTTAGCCTCTTGCTGAACCCAATTACCTTAACTGAAAGGAATGTGTTGTAATATGACAGAGTTTTCACTTTGATTAAAGACCTCCAGCCTCTTTTGCAGGTGGCACATCTCATAATTCACCGTGGAGATGGCTGAATTTTATAACCAATGATAGGCTGAGCTCCTTCTTCTCTCCTTCTCCTCCTCCCTCCCTCTCTCCCCTCCTGCATCCACTTTCCAGTCGAGACCAAACTGGGTTTAACTAGGCCTGAATAATTTAAGAGAGTTATTATGCTCCTGTGTTTTTCCCTTACTGTCAACTGTAAAATCCATACAGTAGCTTCGGGAAATGGGGGTAATTTGAATTGATAATAGGAAGCTCTGGAAAAAGTCATCTATTGCCGCGCAATGGTGGAGCAGATGCGTGCTAAATCTTGTATAATGAAAGAATATGCCGATGTCAATTATGTAAGAAAACGACTTTACAGTGGTTTGAGGCAATGGGTTAGCATTCCGCCTGATATTATCACATAAAGAAACACCCATCAAAACCTCTCATAAATATGGAACGGCAAGTAAGATTACATTATAAATTTGAATGTTATGAATGTGTATGAGCAAGACAGATAGAGGCAGGACCGAAGCCCACCTCACCACCGAATGGTATTTCAGAATTTACATAGAGACATTAAGAGGAGTACAGGAAGACAGCAAAATCCTCCAGTCCTGTGATATCGCAGGGTTCCCAAAACACACATCTTGCAGTCAGGATCTTTACATTAGCCCTTGCTAATTTTGGTCCTGGAGTTCCACCTTATGGCATAGAGTGGGGACGGACGATAAAAGTGTGTGCTTGGAAGCCCGTATCTGTCTTGGTATGGTTTATGCCTGAACCTGATTTCATTGCTGGTGTTGCCTTTAACTGCTTTTAAAGAGCTTCAGTGTTTTATTCCACTCCCCGTATGAAACTGGGAGGAAGTTCCCTGTTGGTGCAAGGAGTCTTTCATTGGAGGAATCTGCTTTCTAAGAGAATTGGGGCTTCACACCACTTGACAGAGTGGATAGTGTCATGGGTAGCTCAGAGTTTTGAAGTGTTAATGTAATGCTATCAGTGTATAGGAAGAATGGACCTAGTTTGAATGTTCTAGAAATGTTGTCTCATCTGAGCAGTCCCTGCTGAAAAACTATGATTTAGCTGTAAATAAAGGTTGCGATCAGAGTATAGTTTATTATTT
Organism: Lerista edwardsae; assembly: GCA_029204185.1. Lineage (NCBI taxonomy): Eukaryota > Metazoa > Chordata > Lepidosauria > Squamata > Scincidae > Lerista > Lerista edwardsae. The sequence continues at coordinate 1,646 of JAJKFI010016962.1, read as the reverse complement.
AGTGAATCCAATATTTTTGTTTTATGAGACAATGTTTCTTATGAATCATCAGAACAACCCTTTGAAAGAGCTTCAACTGCACCGTAGAGCATAATGGTGGTAAAGCCACTGACATCAATTGCCTGAGCTGATATAGAATCTTTACATATATTTGAATTGTCCGGGGGGGGGGGGCAATTGGTTTGTAGGATGTTTACACTCCAGCTTCTGTGAGGGTAGGAAATGATGTCTGTTAACCTGAGATGAAAACCTCTCACAAGCCTTATGGACATGTAGTTTGGTGGGTAGGCTGAGAACATCCCATCAGTCCCTGAAGGCAAGGAAGCTGAGGGGCAGGGAGCCCATAAGCAAGATGACTGAGGGATTAATCCTAAATTAGGCTGACACAAGTTAGGCCAGCAAAGTTTGGCTGGCACAGGGGCCACTGTGAAGCGCAATTGGACCACTCTCAGAGTCAGGGAGGATGGCGCACTTCTGTGTGCTGGCCTCTCTGACTCCAAGATTGGTCTAAACATACTTTACAGTGTCCCTTGTGCTAGCCAAACCTTGCTGGCCTAACAGTGCCAGCCTAACTCCAGGTTAGGATTGCACTCTGTCTATGCTCTAGCATAGACAAGGGTCTGAAAAAGAATATTCTGAGGGAAGCATTCAAGAAGGGAAAGAAAGGCAGAGAGAGAACTGAGGAAAGACGGAGCAAATAACGTGCAAGGAAGGAAGCACGACAGCAGAGCGAGCCCAAGTCCTCCTGATGCCTGAGGCAGCATGCCAAATACTGGCTCCCACTTACCCAATGAGGCACATTCCAATGATCTAGCTCACTACTCTCCTCTCCTCCACATTTCCTCTTCCTCTCTGACCTCCTCTTCTTTTTCTAATCCATGGAGTGGAAGGAGGAGCAGTGGAGGTAAATAGACAGACAGAAACGGGTGCCCCCCCCCCCACCAATCTGATGCCTGAGGCAACTATCAGTTTGCTTCATGAATGGGCCAGCACTGCATTCAGGCAAGGAAGATTTGGGGACAGGTCTGTGGTGCAGGGAGTGAGGGATAGCTATGTATGAGGTTGCTATGCCATTAACTCTTGCACAAAGCGGGGATTTGTCAGTGGTGACTACTGTTCACTTGAGCTCAGGGACCTGTCAATCCTAAGGATACAATGGAAGCTGATCAGTGGAGGTGGAATGAAGCAAGATAGGCCGGAATTCCACATGCTGCTTGGAACCAACCACCCAGTTCATTAGCTGCTGTGGCTTCAGTGTTTTAGCAGATATTGTGCTACAATGGCCTTACTTGGAGGTCAGGAACCAATCTAGGTTGCGTTGGTTTGGCCATATAATGCATCTGAACAACTCTTGTCTAGTCAAGCAAGCATATAATGCCAAAAGTACTGTGAAAAGACCAAGAAGTTAGTAAAAAAAAAAGATGGCTTAATAACATCATAAACCCTTATGATATATGCAAAATGTGGTTCACCATCTGCCACACAACTCTGCCAAGATCACGCAGGATGGCTTAATATCTTCAAGGATGCTGATACGTTGTTTCAATGGGAACTTGTTTTATAACATGGTCATTGACAATATGCAGAGAGAGAGAGAGAGAGAGAGAGAGAGAGAGAGAGAGAGAGAGAGAGAGAGAGAGAGAGAG
>JAJKFI010016961.1:0-11163 GCA_029204185.1 Lerista edwardsae | reverse complement strand
GAGAGAGAGAGAGAGAGAGAGAGAGAGAGAGAGAGAGAGAGAAAAGGCATAAAAGGCAAGTGCTTGAGATACACCTGTACTAAATGACAAGTAAAGGTGAACTAATAAAGTTGCTGCCACAGATTAGCTTTTCATGTATTTATCCCTATGTGTATTTTACAGTTTTGTTTTATTCTTTCAGTACTTTAACTGGTTGTTAGCTGCCTTCAGTGCCCTTTGGGGAGAAAGGCAGAATACAAATCAAATAAATAAACAATCCCTTTGTAATAGAAATAATCTACAGCAAAAGCGAAGCAGTATATCCTAATTACTATGGGTGGGTTTTGTTTTTTGGTGATATTTTTTTCCAAAATTTCTTGATTAAAATAGCAAATTGGGATAATTAAAAAATGGGGTGAGAATAAAACAGCCAATATTATCATGCCATTGTACAAATCAATAGTAAGGCCACATCTAGAGTATTGCATACAGTTTCAGTCACCACATCTCAAAAAGGATATAGTGGAGCTGGAAAAGGTGCAGAAGAGGGCGACGAAGATGATTACAGGGCTGGGGCACCTCCCTTATGAAGAAAGGCTGCAGCATTTGGGGCTCTTCAGCCTAGGAAAAAAAGGTGTCTAAGGGGTGACATGATCAAGACATACAAAATTATGCACAGAAGGGATAGAGTTGATAAAACACCAGAACCAGGGGGCATCCGCTAAAACTGAGGGTTGGGAGAGTTAAAACAGATAAAAGGAAGTACTTTTTTTACCCAGCATGTAATTAACCTATGGAACTCCATGCCACAAGAGGTGGTGATGGCATCAGGCCTAGATGCCTTTAAAAGGGGATTGGACAGATTTCTGAAGTCCATCGTAGGCTATAGGCCATAATGGATTGTGCAACCTCCTTATGTTAATAGTAGGCTACTGCAGAATGCCAGGTGCAGGGGAATGGCCACAGGATGCAGGCATCTTGCTCTGCTCCCTGAGGCACCTGGTGGGCTGCTGTGAGATATAGGAAGCTGGACTTAGATGGGCTTTGGCCTGATCCAGCAGGGCTTTTCTTATGTTCTTACGTTATGTGTTTTTATCCAAATTTTTATTGCAAATTGTACAAACAGCCGAATAAATAAGGGCGAATGGCCCTACAAAGGCAAGCATTCACTGGCTCACACACCCCATCCTGAAATAACCTGCTCAGAAATTCCCAAGCTGCACTCTGGTTGCTGCTTGGAGCATCAAGAAACTACTGCTTACTATTTCCGCATTCCATTAAAGTCGCCCAGCATGCACTGTGAACTATGAACGTACATCTTCCTAGTTTAAGCAAGCTTCTTCCTGTTTCTGCCACCTCCTCCTCCCTTACGGAAAACTATTTGTGGGTTCCTCAAAACTGTGTCAAAAGTTTTGTTAACCCCTGCTAACTGGGCAAGAGGCACTTTTTCAAGTGGTGTCCTCTTATATTTAGCAGGGGGAGAGCAATTGTCCATCTTCACCCCAGCACAGTGTCTTTCTCGTGGCTGTTGCTGGTGGTGTTCTCCATTCTTTTAGGTTGTGAGCCCTTTTGGGACACGGAGCCATTTAGCTTTATTATTACTATTTGCCTGTAAACCGCTTTGTGAACTTTATGTTGAAAAGCGGTATATAAATACTAGTGATTGATTGATTGAAAAGTAGGCACAAGTTTTGTTATTTTTGTGAAATTGATCTAAATTTGTGTAAACTGTATCAAAAATAAGCAAAAGCAGTGTTATTTTGCGTTTTGATCTAAATTTAGTTTTATGGCGTTTTGAGAAGGAATTCTCATTATTTAGCGTTCTGTGTTGATCACTGGAAAAAACATCCCTACTAATTACTAATACTTCTATTTTTGAATCAGCCTTCCCAATTTGCTCTCTGAAGGGTTTTCTTACTCTATTTTGAATCTCTTCTCCCTATATCAAATCTATTCCTCTATCTGCTACATCCACCAATCATTATATCATTTTTCCCTTCCCATACATCATTTGGTCTGGAGAATTATTTTGTAAATTTAACCACATCCCTGTTACGAAAAGCATTTACAGCTCTCCGCTTTCAGTGTATGCAATCAGGTTTTCTGGAGGGGAGATATAACATCCCCTTTCTCCGAAGACTGTACGTGTGAGACAGGAGAGGTCGATGACATCTTTCATTATGAGCACCCAAGAAATCAATTCCTTGCTGGTATCCTTAAGTCAATACAAGATAGACCCCTGCCAGCTCAGCTTTGTCTGTTGCTTACAGGTACAGATATAGCTATTACCTATCAGGTAGCAAAGTTTGCTATAGCTGCAAAGAGGACTTGTGCAACACGGTAGAAACCTCTAAAGATTAAATTAATCCAATGTTATAGGGCATTTTGGGTGTATGTACCTCTGTCTCCATATGTATACTTTTGTGTGGGTTTTTGGTATATTTTTGTTACTGTTTTGTCATATTGTGATGACCCATGGTTTTAAGCAATAAAAAAAGACATTAAGCCCTTTCCATACAGAAAAATTATTTCCAAACATGGGTATTTAGAATTGTTAGACTTGTTAATTTATCCCTTTCTGCCAAGTCTTCCATTTTTATCCACCATTCCTCCACCTTCCGTAATTTCTCTGAGAAATTGTTCTCTAAATTTTTGATATTATACATACTGTACTCTCTCTCCACTTATCCTTTAATGAAATAAATTTTCCAATCTTTTCTTCAAGCAATAATTTATCAACTCCAACAATTTTTTTAAAAAAATTCCCTTTATAGCTAAACTGTTAGAATCAACTATATCCATTTCACTAAACCCATTACTTTTTGTCTTTTACCTGTCTACCATGTATCATAAGAAACACCCTCTTATTTTTATATTTTGAGCACCTAGTTAACGTACTTTAATACATCTTTACTAATTTACTTAATATAATATACCTCCTTTAACAACAATTTTCTTTAAAATTACATTTAATATCAATTCCCATCGCCTTAATCCAAAAGTTTCTCATTGTTCCATTTGGATATCATACTCCAAATGTTTTCTTCTATTAACTCATACATTCTTTAACCTCCTCCTTTTCTCACAAGTTCTACCTATACATCTCATGCCCCCAGCTTTTTATCCCTCCATCTTCTGTTAACCCTAACCCTGTCCTCTATTCCAGCCCACTTCCCGTTCTTCCCAGTCTACCCTTAAATATTCTGCTAAACTCTCTGACATTTAAGAGCCTAAGAATTAAAAAGCCTTCTGTTAAACTTCCTGACACTGCTCTTAATCTCCCTACCATTTCTTTTTTCATTAAATCTAGCAGGGCTACCTTAACTTGATTTTTCTTCCCCTCCTTCTCATAATGTCCATTTAGGGATCTTGTATTTCTGTTTTGGTCTCAGTTCCTTGTATTTCATCTTCTGTTTCCTCCAAAGTTAAGAACATAAGAAGAGCCCCTTTGCTGGATCAGGCCAAAGGCCCACCTGGTCCAGTTTCCTGTATCTCACAGTGGCCCACCAGGTGCCTCAGGGAGCACACAACTAGATGCCTACATCTTGCTGCCTCTCCCTAGCACCTGGCCTGAGGTATCCTACATCTAAAGTCAGGAGGTTGTGCATACTCATCACTGCCTGTAGCATGCGATGGACATTTCCTCCATGAATCTATCCAATCTTTTAAAGGCACCTAGGCCAGATGCCATCAACACCTCCTGTGGTAAGGAGTTCCACAGATTAATTACCCAATGAGTAAAAAAGCATTTTCTTTCATCTGTTCTAACTCTCTAACACTCAATTTTAGTGGATGTCCCCCGGGTCTGATGTTGTGCGAGAGAGAAAAAAACATCCCTCTATCCACTCTATCCCTCCCATGCAGAATTTTGTATGTCTCAATCATGTCCCCTCTCAGGCACCCCTTTTTGAGACTGAAGAGCCCCAAACACTGCAGCCTGTCCTCGTAAGGGGGGGTTCGGCAGCCCACTAATCATTTTGATTGCTATTTTCTGCACCCTTTCTAGTTCCACTATGTCTTTTTTGAGATGTGGCGACCAGAACTGTACACAGTACTTCCGATGTGGCCTTACCATTGATTTGTACAATGGCACAATAGTATTGGCTGTTTTATTCTTAATCCTCTTTTTAATTATCCCGAGCACGGAATTTGTCAACTTCAATGATGACACACACTGGGTTGACAGCTTCATTGAGTTGTCCACTAGCATCCCAATATCTCGCTCCTGTTCTGTGACAGACGGACAAGGTTTGTGTCACAGACCCTCTGTGTGCAGCACAGACCCTCTGGCCTTTTGCAACGGGGGCAGGGGAAGCTGCCTTGTATCAATCAGGGCCTTGGTACGTCTTATCAGTGCTGACTTGCAGCAGTCGTCTTCCAGACAGGACTTGATGCTGCTGGGCCCTTCTGCAGATTCCCTATGCCTGAGCCCTTGGGGAGCAGCAGCCAGAAGGAGAGCAATGTGTGGTCTGACTGGAGCATTAGGCAGTTCCTGGAGGTAAGCAGAGAAGCTGCTCTTGTATTCTTATGGTGTTTGTCACGTTCCAGGTGCAGAGTCTACAAACCTCTCCTTCTTGCTGGTGATGAGCCTTGTCGGAGTCTACTCTTCATGATCAATGGGCTGCATGCCAACATGCAACGAAAGAAAATGCAGGTGTCGGATCTAACTACACAGACCATCGCAATGAAGCCAAAAAGCCAGTCAGATCAGCTGGCCTGATCCATCAGAGAGAGGCAGATTGGGATCTTGAAGGGATATGGAATGCTGGGCTCCTCCTCTCCCACTCTAGAGGACCACCTTCTGATGGCCTGGCTCAGCAATCAGCCTGTCCCCACTCAGCAGAGCAAGGGGTTTTTTGGATTCCCACTGAGCCTCACTGGCTCACATGGGTCTGAAGGACACTGCTGGCAGGGGCCTGGGTCTGGCTGTTGTGTGTGTCTTTACTTCTCCCTGGCTTGAAAAGGCTGTATCCATCTTTCCACACTTGACAAATGCACTTGTTCTGGTTGTAAACTACCTTGAGATTCATGTTTCATGTCTTTTTCCCGAGCGCGAGAGGCCTCCTTGTGTCGAAGGGTGAGCTGGGCCAAAGGTGAGCTGAGCTAAGACTTGTAAATCACACATCTGGGCGAGTTAAGCAGCAGGGCGAGGAAGACAGAGCCCCAGAACGTGAGAACTTTAAAAACATACATAGCCATGCAGCCATGCAGCCAGCAGTTGGGTGGGGGCGATCCAGTGTTTTGCATAGAGTGCCATATGTACTGTACAGTATGACTATATGCCTCTGGGGCATAAGTCATGGGTGCAAGGAGCTCCATGCACTCAGGGAATGAGTCTGCTCCCTAGAAGCCTTGGTTATGGACCTGGAAAAGCAGAATGAGGCATAAAGGGACCATGGTGAGACTTCCGGGGACTTGCTGGCTTCGTCCCACCTTCAGATGGGCAGCTCCTTAACTGCTGGGGAAAGGAGTCTCAGGGTTGGAGGACGTCATTCTGGAATAGAGGGGAAAAATCTCCTAGAAGGGACCTCTTCTACCAGTGACAGGCCTGCATCCAGTCGCACTACGGATGCTCCTTGGAGGGAGGGCGGTCGAGGGCTGCTTGTAGTAGGGGATTCTATAGTCAGGAACATAGAGAGGGGGATCTGTGATGGATGTGAGGACCACATGGTAACTTGCCTGCCTGGTGTGAAGGTTGCGGACATCACGTCTAGATAGGCTGGTAGAGATTGCTGGGGAGGAGGTAGCTGTGGTGGTGCATGTTGGCACCAATGACATGGGGAAATGTAGCCGGGAGGTCCTAGAGGCCAAGGTTAGGTTGCTAGGCAGGAAGCTGAAGGCCAGGACCCCTAAAGTAGCATTCTCGGAAGTGCTACCTGTTCCACGCACAGGGCCAGCTAGGCAGGCAGAGCTCAGGGGTCTCAACACATGGATGAGACGGTGGTATTGGGAGAAGTGGTTTAGATTCGTTAGGAACTGGGGAACATTTTGGGACAAGCCAGGCCTGTACAAGAGGGATGGGCTTCACTTGAACCAGAATGGAACCAGGCTGCTGGCGCTTAGCATTAAAAAGGTGGCAGAGCAGCTTTTAAACTGACCCCTGGGGGAAAGCCGACAGGAGGCAAGTGGCATCTGATTCAGAACTCCTCATCACTACAGGATGAAGGAGAAGCTGGAAGAACACAAAGTAATGGCAGGGTGGGAATTAGAAGTGTAAGCGTAAAAAAATGGGACAACCAGTCCAGTAGAAAGAAAGGCCCGGATAAGGAATCAAAGAATAGACCTTCCTTGGGGGACCCCATATACAGGTGCTTCTATGCAAATGCCCGAAGTCTCCAAGCAAAGATGGGAGAACTGGAATATCTGGTGACTAGGGAAAACATTGATATAGTGGGCATAGCTATATGAGTTACTTGATAAACATTGATATAGTGGGCAGAGAATCAGTGGGATACTGTAATCCCAGGCTATAAACTATAGGAGGGACAGGGAGGGGCGTGTTGGAGGTGGGGTGGCCATCTATATCAAAGAAGGGGTAGAATCCAGCAGAGTAGAAATTGAAGATGGGTCCGACTCCAACATAGAGTCACTGTGGGTTAAACTACCAGGCCCAAAGGGTTAGTGGGGGGTGGGGTGCTAACATCCTCTGGACCAAAAACTCGACAGGGACGTTGAAATGAGGAAACAAATCAGGGAGGCGTTAAAGAGGGACAGGGTTGTAATCATGGGGGCATTCAATTACCCTCATATCGACTGGGTCAACTGGTGCTCTGGTCAAGAAAGAGAGACAGATTGCTTGATGTGCTAAATGACTGTGCCTTAGAGCAGCTAGTCATGGAGCCCACCAGAGGACAGGTGACTCTGGATTTAATATTGTGTGGTACTCAAGACCTGGTTAGGGATGTCAATGTTACTGAGCCATTGGGGAACAGTGACCATGCTGCGATCTGTTTTGCCATGCATGTTGGGCAAAGAGTGCTGAGCAAATCTGACTCGAAAGCCCTTGACTTCCGAAAGGCAGATTTCCCTCAACTGAGAAGGTTAGTTAGAAAGAAATTGAAAGGGAAGGTAAAAACAGTCCAATCACTTCAGGCTGCATGGAGGCTGTTTAAAATAACGATAGTAGAGGCCCAGCGGGAATGTATACTATGTAGAAAGAAGGGCTCAATTAGGTCCAGTAGGGTGCCTCAATGGCTAATGAGTAAGGTTAGAGAAGCTGTAAATGGCAAGGAAGCTTCCTTCCGTAAATGGAAGTCTTGTCCAAATGAGGAGAATAGAAAAGAACACAAACTCTCGCAAGAGAAATGTAAGAAGGTGATATGGGAAGCCAAGAAAAACGTGGAGGAACACATGGCCAGCAACATAGAGGGGAACAATAAAAGCTTCTTCAAATATATCACAAGCAGGAAAACTGCCACAGAGACGGTCGGCCCACTGGATGGGGAGGAAGAAAAAGGGGAAATAAAAGGGGACTTGGAGAGCGCAGAGAAGTTAAACGAGTTCTTTCTTCACGGCATCTGTCTTCACGGCAGAAGACATCGGACAGCCCCGAACAGCCCCTCCTGACTAAGGAATTAAGTCAGATAGAGGTTAAAAGAGAAGAGGTTTTAGACCTAATCGACAAATTAAAGATCAATAAATCACCGGGCCCAGATGGCATCCACCCAAGAGTTATTAAGGAATTGAAAAATGAAGTTGCCAACTATAGTATGCAATTTGTCCTTTAAAACTGCTATTGTGCCAGAGGATTGGAGATGTAATGCCAATCTTTAAAAAAGGAAGGAGAGGGGACCCGGGAAACTACAGACCAGTCAGCCTAACATCTGTTCCGTGGTCCATCTGTAAGATGGTCAAAAGCCTCATCAAAGATAAAATCTTAAAGCACATAGAAGAACAAGCACTGCTGAAGGAAAGTCAGCATGGCTTCTGTAAGGGTAAGTCTGGCCTCACAAACCTTTTAGAATTCTTTGAAAAGGTTAACCAGCATGTGGACACTGGTAATCCTGTGGATATCATATATCTGGATTTTCAGAAAGCGCTTGACACAGTCCTCCACCAAAGTCTACTGGGAAAACTTCACAGTCAGGCAATAAGAGGGCAGGTCCTCTTATGGAATAAAAATTGGTTGGGGAGGAGGAAGCAAAGAGTCAATGGACAATTTTCACAAAGTGGAGTGTCCCAAGGATCTGTCTTGGGACCCATGCTTTTCAACTTGTTCATAAATGACCTGGAGACAGGCATAAGCAGCAAGGTGGTCAAGTTTGTGGATGACACAAAACTTTTCCGAGTGGTAAAAACCAGATGGGATTGTGAAGAGCTCCAGAGGGATCGTTCCAAACTGGGGGAATGGGCAGCCAAATGGCAGATGCGTTTCAATGCAGACACGTGTCAAGTGATGCACATTGGGGCAAAAAATCAAAATTTCACATATAGGCTATTGGGTTCTGAGCTTTCTGTGATGGATCAAGAGAGAGATCTTGGAGTGCTTGTGGATAACTCAATGAAAGTGTTGACCCAATATGCGGCAGCAGTAAAGAAGGCCAATTCCATGCTTGGGGTAATTAAAAAAGGGGTTGAGAACAAAACGGCCAATATTATTGTGTCACTGTACAAATTGATGGTAAGGCCACATCTGGAGTACTGTGTACAGTTCTGGTCCCACACCTCAAAAAAGATATAGGGGGACTAGAGAAGGTGCAGAAGAGTGGCCAAAATGATTACAGGGCTGGGGCACCTCGCATATGAGGAAAGGCTACAGCGTTTGTGGCGCTTCAGCCTAGAAAAAAAGGTGCCCGAAGGGGGACTTGATTGAGACATACAAAATTATGCATGGGATGGATAAAGTGGATAGAGGGAGGTCTTTTCCCTCTCACACAATACTAGAACCAGGGTACAGGGTACTAAACTAGGGTACTAAAATTGAGTGTTGGGAAAAAAGGAAATATTTTTTTACCCAGCGGGCAATTAATCTGTGGAACTCCTGGCCACAGGAGGTGGTGATGGCATCTGGCCTAGAAGCCTTTAAAAGGGGACTGGACAGATTTCCATAGGAAAAGTCCATAGCAGGCTATAGGCCATGATGGTTAGTGCAACCTCCTTCCTTTAGAGGTAGGCTACCTCAGAATGCCAGTTGCAGGGGAGTGGCAATGAGATGCACATATCTAGTTGTCTTGTAGGGCTCTTGTGTGTTATGGAATAAATAAAACAATTTTAGCAACAAATTGGGATAACCTCAAGGAGATTTTCAATATCTCCCACCACTTGCAGAAAGGCAAAAATTCTACTTGTTAAAGGTTTGCAACAAGTTTTATGGTAGTAAACTAGGATAGTCTCCTTATCTGAAGGCTTCAGAATCCACAGATTGGGCCAGACTCGCATCACCCTGGAACAGAATTTCATGGGAACAGCCAAGTGACCTTGAAAGCGCATGCTTGTATCGCAATGTGTGCGTTTCATAGCCTTGAGGCTTCTGACCTCCATTGCCTCTTGCACCCCATTTCTAACATCACATGAAAGTCCCAGTTATACCCGGCATGTTCTGAGACTTCAGATGGGGAAACACAGGAACGCTGTGCAGCTCCTCCTCTTCTGGGAGGATGCCTTTCAGTGCAAGGCAAATTGATTCCAATGTGGTCTGGTATCACACTGAAAGGGGAATGAGGAGTACTGAGGGAGTCCAACAGCCTAGTGCAACACGGTCTGTACCCAGCTATATTGCTGAGGAATGCCACACAATACACATAAGAACATAAGAAGAGCCCTGCTGGATCAGGCCAAAGGCCCATCTAGTCCAGCTTCCTGTATCTCACAGGTTCTTCCTCCTGTGCCAAAGTTAACTATAAAACCCTCTTCACCTCCCTTACTAACCAAAGTGTATTCTGACTCCACACCCCTAACAACTGTATGCTTTTGTTCCTTTGTCAATTCACCCCTCCATTCCTATGTGCCAGTGCCTCAGAATGCACCTTGTGGAACCACTCTGGGTTCTTTAGGCACCTACCCCTCTGCAGCTATGTGGGCCTGTTGATCTTTCAGGTGATAGTAAGGTCTCGGAATTTGAGTAACCCTAACCAAGGGACCTAGAGAAAAAGCGAAAATGCATACTGTCATCGGGGTGTTGGTGACTTGGCTATTCGCAGCACATAATTCCATGGCTACTCCTTTGAACTCATGTCCTAAATGTTGGAAGTGGCTCAAATATAAGACAGGCAAAATCTGCACCTTTAAAAGTTTGACTACAGTTGATATTCACTGCCAGAGACACCCCATAGAAATATGTCGTGAATCCGGGAATATGTACAGAGTAGTTAGGGTCACTGATAAGTTAGACACCATTCCAGGGGCAGAGTGCCCTCAAGAACAGAGATGGGTCTGTATTGGTATGACTGTATTGGTATGACTGGGCAATTAAAACCAAAGTCTTAGAAGACACTAGGGAAAAAAAAAACAAGTGTCCTTAAGTGAAAGAACAGGGAAATCAGGCACACCACAATCCCTCTACCAAGAAATCAAATGCAGGCCAGTCTTCCACAGCCAGGGCAGAATTTATTCATTTCCCTGGCTGAACAAATAGCTGGAACCTTAAAGGTAACAAAGTGTTGGGTGTGTGGAGGGTCTCTTATGAGCGAACAATGGCCATGGGAGGGATTGGAGGTGACTCCTGAAATGCTGGCCCGTTGGGACCATACTCCCCAATTGCCAAAAGGGGAAGGAGAACGCTTCCAGGTTTGGAAGCTACATACCCCTGTAGTAGGGTCCAACTGCATTTCACGAGGACCCTCTGAGGGCTTTTCCGTGCTAGCCTTGCATCTCAATGGTAGTAGTAAATGCCACAGGAAGCAAGCCCTATTGGTGGCCTGAGAAGAAACTACCCAGATTCAACCCATGGGCAAACTTCACGGCTCTAAGCCAATACTGGGAAACCCCAGGACATACCTCCAGGGAATGGATGGCACCTGAGGGTCTATTTTGGATCTGTGGAGAGATAGCATTCACTTACCTCCCAAGCAAATGGGCAGGCACATGCACAGTAGGTATAATCAGACCTAGTTTTTTCCTTTTACCCCAAGGCAAAGAGGATTGGCTCAGCATTTCTCTATATGGTAATCTAAAAATCTCAAAGAGGGAAATGACTATTGGGGGGGAACACAAAAGTGGAAGGGTGAGGAATAGCCCCCAGAAAGA
>JAJKFI010016960.1:0-11165 GCA_029204185.1 Lerista edwardsae | reverse complement strand
GAGAGAGAGAGAGAGAGAGAGAGAGAGAGAGAGAGAGAGAGAAAAGGCATAAAAGGCAAGTGCTTGAGATACACCTGTACTAAATGACAAGTAAAGGTGAACTAATAAAGTTGCTGCCACAGATTAGCTTTTCATGTATTTATCCCTATGTGTATTTTACAGTTTTGTTTTATTCTTTCAGTACTTTAACTGGTTGTTAGCTGCCTTCAGTGCCCTTTGGGGAGAAAGGCAGAATACAAATCAAATAAATAAACAATCCCTTTGTAATAGAAATAATCTACAGCAAAAGCGAAGCAGTATATCCTAATTACTATGGGTGGGTTTTGTTTTTTGGTGATATTTTTTTCCAAAATTTCTTGATTAAAATAGCAAATTGGGATAATTAAAAAATGGGGTGAGAATAAAACAGCCAATATTATCATGCCATTGTACAAATCAATAGTAAGGCCACATCTAGAGTATTGCATACAGTTTCAGTCACCACATCTCAAAAAGGATATAGTGGAGCTGGAAAAGGTGCAGAAGAGGGCGACGAAGATGATTACAGGGCTGGGGCACCTCCCTTATGAAGAAAGGCTGCAGCATTTGGGGCTCTTCAGCCTAGGAAAAAAAGGTGTCTAAGGGGTGACATGATCAAGACATACAAAATTATGCACAGAAGGGATAGAGTTGATAAAACACCAGAACCAGGGGGCATCCGCTAAAACTGAGGGTTGGGAGAGTTAAAACAGATAAAAGGAAGTACTTTTTTTACCCAGCATGTAATTAACCTATGGAACTCCATGCCACAAGAGGTGGTGATGGCATCAGGCCTAGATGCCTTTAAAAGGGGATTGGACAGATTTCTGAAGTCCATCGTAGGCTATAGGCCATAATGGATTGTGCAACCTCCTTATGTTAATAGTAGGCTACTGCAGAATGCCAGGTGCAGGGGAATGGCCACAGGATGCAGGCATCTTGCTCTGCTCCCTGAGGCACCTGGTGGGCTGCTGTGAGATATAGGAAGCTGGACTTAGATGGGCTTTGGCCTGATCCAGCAGGGCTTTTCTTATGTTCTTACGTTATGTGTTTTTATCCAAATTTTTATTGCAAATTGTACAAACAGCCGAATAAATAAGGGCGAATGGCCCTACAAAGGCAAGCATTCACTGGCTCACACACCCCATCCTGAAATAACCTGCTCAGAAATTCCCAAGCTGCACTCTGGTTGCTGCTTGGAGCATCAAGAAACTACTGCTTACTATTTCCGCATTCCATTAAAGTCGCCCAGCATGCACTGTGAACTATGAACGTACATCTTCCTAGTTTAAGCAAGCTTCTTCCTGTTTCTGCCACCTCCTCCTCCCTTACGGAAAACTATTTGTGGGTTCCTCAAAACTGTGTCAAAAGTTTTGTTAACCCCTGCTAACTGGGCAAGAGGCACTTTTTCAAGTGGTGTCCTCTTATATTTAGCAGGGGGAGAGCAATTGTCCATCTTCACCCCAGCACAGTGTCTTTCTCGTGGCTGTTGCTGGTGGTGTTCTCCATTCTTTTAGGTTGTGAGCCCTTTTGGGACACGGAGCCATTTAGCTTTATTATTACTATTTGCCTGTAAACCGCTTTGTGAACTTTATGTTGAAAAGCGGTATATAAATACTAGTGATTGATTGATTGAAAAGTAGGCACAAGTTTTGTTATTTTTGTGAAATTGATCTAAATTTGTGTAAACTGTATCAAAAATAAGCAAAAGCAGTGTTATTTTGCGTTTTGATCTAAATTTAGTTTTATGGCGTTTTGAGAAGGAATTCTCATTATTTAGCGTTCTGTGTTGATCACTGGAAAAAACATCCCTACTAATTACTAATACTTCTATTTTTGAATCAGCCTTCCCAATTTGCTCTCTGAAGGGTTTTCTTACTCTATTTTGAATCTCTTCTCCCTATATCAAATCTATTCCTCTATCTGCTACATCCACCAATCATTATATCATTTTTCCCTTCCCATACATCATTTGGTCTGGAGAATTATTTTGTAAATTTAACCACATCCCTGTTACGAAAAGCATTTACAGCTCTCCGCTTTCAGTGTATGCAATCAGGTTTTCTGGAGGGGAGATATAACATCCCCTTTCTCCGAAGACTGTACGTGTGAGACAGGAGAGGTCGATGACATCTTTCATTATGAGCACCCAAGAAATCAATTCCTTGCTGGTATCCTTAAGTCAATACAAGATAGACCCCTGCCAGCTCAGCTTTGTCTGTTGCTTACAGGTACAGATATAGCTATTACCTATCAGGTAGCAAAGTTTGCTATAGCTGCAAAGAGGACTTGTGCAACACGGTAGAAACCTCTAAAGATTAAATTAATCCAATGTTATAGGGCATTTTGGGTGTATGTACCTCTGTCTCCATATGTATACTTTTGTGTGGGTTTTTGGTATATTTTTGTTACTGTTTTGTCATATTGTGATGACCCATGGTTTTAAGCAATAAAAAAAGACATTAAGCCCTTTCCATACAGAAAAATTATTTCCAAACATGGGTATTTAGAATTGTTAGACTTGTTAATTTATCCCTTTCTGCCAAGTCTTCCATTTTTATCCACCATTCCTCCACCTTCCGTAATTTCTCTGAGAAATTGTTCTCTAAATTTTTGATATTATACATACTGTACTCTCTCTCCACTTATCCTTTAATGAAATAAATTTTCCAATCTTTTCTTCAAGCAATAATTTATCAACTCCAACAATTTTTTTAAAAAAATTCCCTTTATAGCTAAACTGTTAGAATCAACTATATCCATTTCACTAAACCCATTACTTTTTGTCTTTTACCTGTCTACCATGTATCATAAGAAACACCCTCTTATTTTTATATTTTGAGCACCTAGTTAACGTACTTTAATACATCTTTACTAATTTACTTAATATAATATACCTCCTTTAACAACAATTTTCTTTAAAATTACATTTAATATCAATTCCCATCGCCTTAATCCAAAAGTTTCTCATTGTTCCATTTGGATATCATACTCCAAATGTTTTCTTCTATTAACTCATACATTCTTTAACCTCCTCCTTTTCTCACAAGTTCTACCTATACATCTCATGCCCCCAGCTTTTTATCCCTCCATCTTCTGTTAACCCTAACCCTGTCCTCTATTCCAGCCCACTTCCCGTTCTTCCCAGTCTACCCTTAAATATTCTGCTAAACTCTCTGACATTTAAGAGCCTAAGAATTAAAAAGCCTTCTGTTAAACTTCCTGACACTGCTCTTAATCTCCCTACCATTTCTTTTTTCATTAAATCTAGCAGGGCTACCTTAACTTGATTTTTCTTCCCCTCCTTCTCATAATGTCCATTTAGGGATCTTGTATTTCTGTTTTGGTCTCAGTTCCTTGTATTTCATCTTCTGTTTCCTCCAAAGTTAAGAACATAAGAAGAGCCCCTTTGCTGGATCAGGCCAAAGGCCCACCTGGTCCAGTTTCCTGTATCTCACAGTGGCCCACCAGGTGCCTCAGGGAGCACACAACTAGATGCCTACATCTTGCTGCCTCTCCCTAGCACCTGGCCTGAGGTATCCTACATCTAAAGTCAGGAGGTTGTGCATACTCATCACTGCCTGTAGCATGCGATGGACATTTCCTCCATGAATCTATCCAATCTTTTAAAGGCACCTAGGCCAGATGCCATCAACACCTCCTGTGGTAAGGAGTTCCACAGATTAATTACCCAATGAGTAAAAAAGCATTTTCTTTCATCTGTTCTAACTCTCTAACACTCAATTTTAGTGGATGTCCCCCGGGTCTGATGTTGTGCGAGAGAGAAAAAAACATCCCTCTATCCACTCTATCCCTCCCATGCAGAATTTTGTATGTCTCAATCATGTCCCCTCTCAGGCACCCCTTTTTGAGACTGAAGAGCCCCAAACACTGCAGCCTGTCCTCGTAAGGGGGGGGTTCGGCAGCCCACTAATCATTTTGATTGCTATTTTCTGCACCCTTTCTAGTTCCACTATGTCTTTTTTGAGATGTGGCGACCAGAACTGTACACAGTACTTCCGATGTGGCCTTACCATTGATTTGTACAATGGCACAATAGTATTGGCTGTTTTATTCTTAATCCTCTTTTTAATTATCCCGAGCACGGAATTTGTCAACTTCAATGATGACACACACTGGGTTGACAGCTTCATTGAGTTGTCCACTAGCATCCCAATATCTCGCTCCTGTTCTGTGACAGACGGACAAGGTTTGTGTCACAGACCCTCTGTGTGCAGCACAGACCCTCTGGCCTTTTGCAACGGGGGCAGGGGAAGCTGCCTTGTATCAATCAGGGCCTTGGTACGTCTTATCAGTGCTGACTTGCAGCAGTCGTCTTCCAGACAGGACTTGATGCTGCTGGGCCCTTCTGCAGATTCCCTATGCCTGAGCCCTTGGGGAGCAGCAGCCAGAAGGAGAGCAATGTGTGGTCTGACTGGAGCATTAGGCAGTTCCTGGAGGTAAGCAGAGAAGCTGCTCTTGTATTCTTATGGTGTTTGTCACGTTCCAGGTGCAGAGTCTACAAACCTCTCCTTCTTGCTGGTGATGAGCCTTGTCGGAGTCTACTCTTCATGATCAATGGGCTGCATGCCAACATGCAACGAAAGAAAATGCAGGTGTCGGATCTAACTACACAGACCATCGCAATGAAGCCAAAAAGCCAGTCAGATCAGCTGGCCTGATCCATCAGAGAGAGGCAGATTGGGATCTTGAAGGGATATGGAATGCTGGGCTCCTCCTCTCCCACTCTAGAGGACCACCTTCTGATGGCCTGGCTCAGCAATCAGCCTGTCCCCACTCAGCAGAGCAAGGGGTTTTTTGGATTCCCACTGAGCCTCACTGGCTCACATGGGTCTGAAGGACACTGCTGGCAGGGGCCTGGGTCTGGCTGTTGTGTGTGTCTTTACTTCTCCCTGGCTTGAAAAGGCTGTATCCATCTTTCCACACTTGACAAATGCACTTGTTCTGGTTGTAAACTACCTTGAGATTCATGTTTCATGTCTTTTTCCCGAGCGCGAGAGGCCTCCTTGTGTCGAAGGGTGAGCTGGGCCAAAGGTGAGCTGAGCTAAGACTTGTAAATCACACATCTGGGCGAGTTAAGCAGCAGGGCGAGGAAGACAGAGCCCCAGAACGTGAGAACTTTAAAAACATACATAGCCATGCAGCCATGCAGCCAGCAGTTGGGTGGGGGCGATCCAGTGTTTTGCATAGAGTGCCATATGTACTGTACAGTATGACTATATGCCTCTGGGGCATAAGTCATGGGTGCAAGGAGCTCCATGCACTCAGGGAATGAGTCTGCTCCCTAGAAGCCTTGGTTATGGACCTGGAAAAGCAGAATGAGGCATAAAGGGACCATGGTGAGACTTCCGGGGACTTGCTGGCTTCGTCCCACCTTCAGATGGGCAGCTCCTTAACTGCTGGGGAAAGGAGTCTCAGGGTTGGAGGACGTCATTCTGGAATAGAGGGGAAAAATCTCCTAGAAGGGACCTCTTCTACCAGTGACAGGCCTGCATCCAGTCGCACTACGGATGCTCCTTGGAGGGAGGGCGGTCGAGGGCTGCTTGTAGTAGGGGATTCTATAGTCAGGAACATAGAGAGGGGGATCTGTGATGGATGTGAGGACCACATGGTAACTTGCCTGCCTGGTGTGAAGGTTGCGGACATCACGTCTAGATAGGCTGGTAGAGATTGCTGGGGAGGAGGTAGCTGTGGTGGTGCATGTTGGCACCAATGACATGGGGAAATGTAGCCGGGAGGTCCTAGAGGCCAAGGTTAGGTTGCTAGGCAGGAAGCTGAAGGCCAGGACCCCTAAAGTAGCATTCTCGGAAGTGCTACCTGTTCCACGCACAGGGCCAGCTAGGCAGGCAGAGCTCAGGGGTCTCAACACATGGATGAGACGGTGGTATTGGGAGAAGTGGTTTAGATTCGTTAGGAACTGGGGAACATTTTGGGACAAGCCAGGCCTGTACAAGAGGGATGGGCTTCACTTGAACCAGAATGGAACCAGGCTGCTGGCGCTTAGCATTAAAAAGGTGGCAGAGCAGCTTTTAAACTGACCCCTGGGGGAAAGCCGACAGGAGGCAAGTGGCATCTGATTCAGAACTCCTCATCACTACAGGATGAAGGAGAAGCTGGAAGAACACAAAGTAATGGCAGGGTGGGAATTAGAAGTGTAAGCGTAAAAAAATGGGACAACCAGTCCAGTAGAAAGAAAGGCCCGGATAAGGAATCAAAGAATAGACCTTCCTTGGGGGACCCCATATACAGGTGCTTCTATGCAAATGCCCGAAGTCTCCAAGCAAAGATGGGAGAACTGGAATATCTGGTGACTAGGGAAAACATTGATATAGTGGGCATAGCTATATGAGTTACTTGATAAACATTGATATAGTGGGCAGAGAATCAGTGGGATACTGTAATCCCAGGCTATAAACTATAGGAGGGACAGGGAGGGGCGTGTTGGAGGTGGGGTGGCCATCTATATCAAAGAAGGGGTAGAATCCAGCAGAGTAGAAATTGAAGATGGGTCCGACTCCAACATAGAGTCACTGTGGGTTAAACTACCAGGCCCAAAGGGTTAGTGGGGGGTGGGGTGCTAACATCCTCTGGACCAAAAACTCGACAGGGACGTTGAAATGAGGAAACAAATCAGGGAGGCGTTAAAGAGGGACAGGGTTGTAATCATGGGGGCATTCAATTACCCTCATATCGACTGGGTCAACTGGTGCTCTGGTCAAGAAAGAGAGACAGATTGCTTGATGTGCTAAATGACTGTGCCTTAGAGCAGCTAGTCATGGAGCCCACCAGAGGACAGGTGACTCTGGATTTAATATTGTGTGGTACTCAAGACCTGGTTAGGGATGTCAATGTTACTGAGCCATTGGGGAACAGTGACCATGCTGCGATCTGTTTTGCCATGCATGTTGGGCAAAGAGTGCTGAGCAAATCTGACTCGAAAGCCCTTGACTTCCGAAAGGCAGATTTCCCTCAACTGAGAAGGTTAGTTAGAAAGAAATTGAAAGGGAAGGTAAAAACAGTCCAATCACTTCAGGCTGCATGGAGGCTGTTTAAAATAACGATAGTAGAGGCCCAGCGGGAATGTATACTATGTAGAAAGAAGGGCTCAATTAGGTCCAGTAGGGTGCCTCAATGGCTAATGAGTAAGGTTAGAGAAGCTGTAAATGGCAAGGAAGCTTCCTTCCGTAAATGGAAGTCTTGTCCAAATGAGGAGAATAGAAAAGAACACAAACTCTCGCAAGAGAAATGTAAGAAGGTGATATGGGAAGCCAAGAAAAACGTGGAGGAACACATGGCCAGCAACATAGAGGGGAACAATAAAAGCTTCTTCAAATATATCACAAGCAGGAAAACTGCCACAGAGACGGTCGGCCCACTGGATGGGGAGGAAGAAAAAGGGGAAATAAAAGGGGACTTGGAGAGCGCAGAGAAGTTAAACGAGTTCTTTCTTCACGGCATCTGTCTTCACGGCAGAAGACATCGGACAGCCCCGAACAGCCCCTCCTGACTAAGGAATTAAGTCAGATAGAGGTTAAAAGAGAAGAGGTTTTAGACCTAATCGACAAATTAAAGATCAATAAATCACCGGGCCCAGATGGCATCCACCCAAGAGTTATTAAGGAATTGAAAAATGAAGTTGCCAACTATAGTATGCAATTTGTCCTTTAAAACTGCTATTGTGCCAGAGGATTGGAGATGTAATGCCAATCTTTAAAAAAGGAAGGAGAGGGGCCCCGGGAAACTACAGACCAGTCAGCCTAACATCTGTTCCGTGGTCCATCTGTAAGATGGTCAAAAGCCTCATCAAAGATAAAATCTTAAAGCACATAGAAGAACAAGCACTGCTGAAGGAAAGTCAGCATGGCTTCTGTAAGGGTAAGTCTGGCCTCACAAACCTTTTAGAATTCTTTGAAAAGGTTAACCAGCATGTGGACACTGGTAATCCTGTGGATATCATATATCTGGATTTTCAGAAAGCGCTTGACACAGTCCTCCACCAAAGTCTACTGGGAAAACTTCACAGTCAGGCAATAAGAGGGCAGGTCCTCTTATGGAATAAAAATTGGTTGGGGAGGAGGAAGCAAAGAGTCAATGGACAATTTTCACAAAGTGGAGTGTCCCAAGGATCTGTCTTGGGACCCATGCTTTTCAACTTGTTCATAAATGACCTGGAGACAGGCATAAGCAGCAAGGTGGTCAAGTTTGTGGATGACACAAAACTTTTCCGAGTGGTAAAAACCAGATGGGATTGTGAAGAGCTCCAGAGGGATCGTTCCAAACTGGGGGAATGGGCAGCCAAATGGCAGATGCGTTTCAATGCAGACACGTGTCAAGTGATGCACATTGGGGCAAAAAATCAAAATTTCACATATAGGCTATTGGGTTCTGAGCTTTCTGTGATGGATCAAGAGAGAGATCTTGGAGTGCTTGTGGATAACTCAATGAAAGTGTTGACCCAATATGCGGCAGCAGTAAAGAAGGCCAATTCCATGCTTGGGGTAATTAAAAAAGGGGTTGAGAACAAAACGGCCAATATTATTGTGTCACTGTACAAATTGATGGTAAGGCCACATCTGGAGTACTGTGTACAGTTCTGGTCCCACACCTCAAAAAAGATATAGGGGGACTAGAGAAGGTGCAGAAGAGTGGCCAAAATGATTACAGGGCTGGGGCACCTCGCATATGAGGAAAGGCTACAGCGTTTGTGGCGCTTCAGCCTAGAAAAAAAGGTGCCCGAAGGGGGACTTGATTGAGACATACAAAATTATGCATGGGATGGATAAAGTGGATAGAGGGAGGTCTTTTCCCTCTCACACAATACTAGAACCAGGGTACAGGGTACTAAACTAGGGTACTAAAATTGAGTGTTGGGAAAAAAGGAAATATTTTTTTACCCAGCGGGCAATTAATCTGTGGAACTCCTGGCCACAGGAGGTGGTGATGGCATCTGGCCTAGAAGCCTTTAAAAGGGGACTGGACAGATTTCCATAGGAAAAGTCCATAGCAGGCTATAGGCCATGATGGTTAGTGCAACCTCCTTCCTTTAGAGGTAGGCTACCTCAGAATGCCAGTTGCAGGGGAGTGGCAATGAGATGCACATATCTAGTTGTCTTGTAGGGCTCTTGTGTGTTATGGAATAAATAAAACAATTTTAGCAACAAATTGGGATAACCTCAAGGAGATTTTCAATATCTCCCACCACTTGCAGAAAGGCAAAAATTCTACTTGTTAAAGGTTTGCAACAAGTTTTATGGTAGTAAACTAGGATAGTCTCCTTATCTGAAGGCTTCAGAATCCACAGATTGGGCCAGACTCGCATCACCCTGGAACAGAATTTCATGGGAACAGCCAAGTGACCTTGAAAGCGCATGCTTGTATCGCAATGTGTGCGTTTCATAGCCTTGAGGCTTCTGACCTCCATTGCCTCTTGCACCCCATTTCTAACATCACATGAAAGTCCCAGTTATACCCGGCATGTTCTGAGACTTCAGATGGGGAAACACAGGAACGCTGTGCAGCTCCTCCTCTTCTGGGAGGATGCCTTTCAGTGCAAGGCAAATTGATTCCAATGTGGTCTGGTATCACACTGAAAGGGGAATGAGGAGTACTGAGGGAGTCCAACAGCCTAGTGCAACACGGTCTGTACCCAGCTATATTGCTGAGGAATGCCACACAATACACATAAGAACATAAGAAGAGCCCTGCTGGATCAGGCCAAAGGCCCATCTAGTCCAGCTTCCTGTATCTCACAGGTTCTTCCTCCTGTGCCAAAGTTAACTATAAAACCCTCTTCACCTCCCTTACTAACCAAAGTGTATTCTGACTCCACACCCCTAACAACTGTATGCTTTTGTTCCTTTGTCAATTCACCCCTCCATTCCTATGTGCCAGTGCCTCAGAATGCACCTTGTGGAACCACTCTGGGTTCTTTAGGCACCTACCCCTCTGCAGCTATGTGGGCCTGTTGATCTTTCAGGTGATAGTAAGGTCTCGGAATTTGAGTAACCCTAACCAAGGGACCTAGAGAAAAAGCGAAAATGCATACTGTCATCGGGGTGTTGGTGACTTGGCTATTCGCAGCACATAATTCCATGGCTACTCCTTTGAACTCATGTCCTAAATGTTGGAAGTGGCTCAAATATAAGACAGGCAAAATCTGCACCTTTAAAAGTTTGACTACAGTTGATATTCACTGCCAGAGACACCCCATAGAAATATGTCGTGAATCCGGGAATATGTACAGAGTAGTTAGGGTCACTGATAAGTTAGACACCATTCCAGGGGCAGAGTGCCCTCAAGAACAGAGATGGGTCTGTATTGGTATGACTGTATTGGTATGACTGGGCAATTAAAACCAAAGTCTTAGAAGACACTAGGGAAAAAAAAAACAAGTGTCCTTAAGTGAAAGAACAGGGAAATCAGGCACACCACAATCCCTCTACCAAGAAATCAAATGCAGGCCAGT
This sequence comes from Lerista edwardsae, assembly GCA_029204185.1. Taxonomy (NCBI): domain Eukaryota; kingdom Metazoa; phylum Chordata; class Lepidosauria; order Squamata; family Scincidae; genus Lerista; species Lerista edwardsae. The sequence goes on along the minus strand of JAJKFI010016960.1, from coordinate 661 downwards.
CTTCCACAGCCAGGGCAGAATTTATTCATTTCCCTGGCTGAACAAATAGCTGGAACCTTAAAGGTAACAAAGTGTTGGGTGTGTGGAGGGTCTCTTATGAGCGAACAATGGCCATGGGAGGGATTGGAGGTGACTCCTGAAATGCTGGCCCGTTGGGACCATACTCCCCAATTGCCAAAAGGGGAAGGAGAACGCTTCCAGGTTTGGAAGCTACATACCCCTGTAGTAGGGTCCAACTGCATTTCACGAGGACCCTCTGAGGGCTTTTCCGTGCTAGCCTTGCATCTCAATGGTAGTAGTAAATGCCACAGGAAGCAAGCCCTATTGGTGGCCTGAGAAGAAACTACCCAGATTCAACCCATGGGCAAACTTCACGGCTCTAAGCCAATACTGGGAAACCCCAGGACATACCTCCAGGGAATGGATGGCACCTGAGGGTCTATTTTGGATCTGTGGAGAGATAGCATTCACTTACCTCCCAAGCAAATGGGCAGGCACATGCACAGTAGGTATAATCAGACCTAGTTTTTTCCTTTTACCCCAAGGCAAAGAGGATTGGCTCAGCATTTCTCTATATGGTAATCTAAAAATCTCAAAGAGGGAAATGACTATTGGGGGGGGAACACAAAAGTGGAAGGGTGAGGAATAGCCCCCAGAAAGA
>JAJKFI010016955.1:0-15918 GCA_029204185.1 Lerista edwardsae | reverse complement strand
CCCGATGCCACACGCGTGGCGCACTCTTGCCGCACCGCGCAGCAGTATGCAGGTAAGAGCTCATGCCCTATGTGTGGCGCACTCGTTGCTCACCACGCAGCAGTAAGCAGGCAAGGGCCCTATGTCTGAAGCCACCCATGTGACATCTCCCTTGAAGCACCAGGCAGCCATGGCTGTATAAGGGCGCAGAAGGCGACTAAACCAAATGCTTCTGCCCTGAAATGCAGCTTGTAAGCACTGCCAGATTCTGCTGGGCTTGCTCCATGCCAAAGGAGTGTAACCCGAACCCCACCAGGGGAAGGCCAAGTGGCCTCAATTGCTTGGCAAAAAATGGGGGCATGGCTGAACAAGGTGAGCAGGGTCTCATAGCAAATTGGAACAATGCCCCGAACCGGGGCAGGTGGACCAGGCACAGGGCCTTCTGCCCTCCACCCCACTGATCAGGATGGACTGACTCGGTGTCAGGGCCCTGCCACCCTCAACCTCAGGATAGGTGAATTTTCTCACCTTCAAAAAGTACCCACGCCGGGTGCTGGGTGCCAGGGCATGAAACAAAGGACCTCAGGAGGGGCCTGGGATTAAGGGCAAGAAACACATTCATGGCCAACTCATGGAAGCACTTCTCTGAACCAGGACAGTGCATTGACCATGCCACCTCCTGGGACGTGCAGGGCTATGGATAAAGCGTTAATGCACATAAGGCCTGATGACACCCCCGACCCTGGCTATTTGGCTTGGCAAACTGTTGATGACTATTATTATTGCCTGAAGCAAATGGTGGAGTTGGTAAACTCCTGGCCCTGCTAGTGAACAGCGATCACTATGGGGAAGTGTTCCAGAGAGGTGTGGCTGGGTGCAAGGCTGGTTTTGATCCACTCCTCTGGCCATGGTGTGGCACACCACCACCCCCTAAAAATAGCTGCCGAAACCCCGCCGTCGCTGGCTGCATCCCAGAGCATCAGCAGCTTGGCCTCTTAGGTGCATTAATGAGCAGTGGAACAAATTGAGTAGTCGCCCTGAGCCAACGAGATGACCTGCAATCTAGGAATATTAGCTCATTTCCTGCATTCATTTCTTTCTTACTTCATTCATGTCATGCGCAGTCCTCCAGTTAAATTGTGTTCTATGTGAGAAGCTGCTGTATGCCACTCCTTATGTGCAGTTTTACATATCCAGCTTCGGTAATCTGCAGGAACTGAAGCCAGCTGGCCATGTCCCCCTGCGAGCCAGCTATAACCTAAAGCCTATGGGCAACCCCCTGCAAGTGACTGCAGTTCAAGAAGCGATGGATTCTTGTCTGATGGGAGCTGACTAGACTTGATATCATATCTAGCTCGCTAGCGAGGAATGCCGGTCAAGTGCAAGGGGCCCCTGTCTAGTCACGTGGCTGGCATGACTATCCGCCACAGCACAAGGGACACCGCTACCCTCCCACTGAAGTGGTACCTAATTTATCTACTTGCATTTTTTGGTGCTTGCGAACTGCTAGGTTGGCAGGAGCTGGGGCAAGCAATGGGAGCTCACTCAATAGCTTGGTCTCGAACTGCCAACCTACTGGTCAACAGCTTGGCTGTTCAACGCACAGCGCCACCATGTCCTGATATGCTATTAGAGTGGAGGGTATTTATGGAACTGACTAAGAGAGCAGACAACCTGAAGACCAGCTGCTTGTTGAGGGCTAGCCTGCATCGAGTGCCCTTGAAGAGCTACAAAGCTACTCCGTGCTCTAAAACCAAGGGTCGCTCCATAAAATAAAAGGATATAGTTAGGGATAACCCAAAGGGCTGTAAGGTAGTTCTGCCCACACATGGATGACAGAACACCAGGGAACAGAATCTGTATGCTATACACAGTTTCTGTCGTAGGGACGCACCCTAATGAGGGCACCATAAGGATGCAATCTTGGCCATTTTGACCACCCCCAAGCCACAGAGCGCTGTCTCTCTACCCCATACTGAGCAGCAGGGGGAGGCAGGATGTTAAATCCTATTTATTTTACTGTGAAGAGCCAAGCGACCAGAGGATAGTGGCGAGCCCCCGAAAAGAACAGCCCCACTGGATTAGGCCAAAAGGCCCCATCTAGTCCTGCTTCCTGTATCCAAAAGAAGCATATCAGACAAGCAGATACTTACATTTCAATACCATTCCACTGTGTCAGGCATTCTAAGGTAGGCTACTTCTGCCACAAGGAGGTTGCACTGCCCCTCAAGGCATGTAGCCTGGGCTGGACTTTTCCTCCAGAAATCTGTCCAATATCCTTTCAAAGGCACCTAAGCCGGACACTGTTGCCCCTTCCTGAGGCAAGGTGTTACACAGCTTAATTACCAGTTAGCTAAAAGCACAGGCATGTTACATGTTAGCTAAAAACAAAACAAAACAAAACAATACAGGCATGCCCAGAATGTGTTCCGGACTTCACCGTGGATACCCAAAACCATTGATACCAGGTTACGCCCCTTGAAAGACAGGGGAACCTCAGAGGCTTTGCAACAAGGTGAGAGAAAAAAAATATGTTTATGTTCTACCATCCTTTCAATAGGAGTCCCAGAACTCATGGTATCTGTGGATGACTAAAACCGTGGATAATGAATTAGCGGACACCAGGGCAAACATTGTCCTGTTTCTATTGCCCTGTCTCAAACATAGTCTAACATTGTCCCCACATAATAATGGTCAGGGCCAGATCCTGAAAGCCAGAGCAGTGGTTGTGGGGATAGCTGGGCTGTGGGATAATTGACCCCATCGGGAAACCAGGCAAGAAGAAACTGGATCAGCTCAGACAGGGATGGCCTACTCTACTTGCGGTAGCCAACTGTTGCATGCCCAATGTTGACATGCGGGGGCACATTGCCCAGCTTTCCACTACTTCCCAGGCCTCATGTGGAAGAAATGCACCAAAGAAAACAGAGAGGTGAAAGGAGTTCGCTAAGCCCTGGAAAAGAAACCAGAAGGTCATTAATGCTCATATCCTTCCATGCAACTCAAGAGGCAGGGAAAAACATCCCCCCGTCATGCAATGCGAAAGAAAATGCCATTGGGACGACATGAATGAGGTCTTTCTAACCCGGGAAAACAAGGTTGACCAAGCCAAATTAACCTGACAAGGAACTAAGGAGTTTAAGTTCATAAAATTGAATAATCAACTATTTAAGGCAAGGAAACCTATTAAGGCAGGGAAAGCATTGTTAAGTTGGAAGGAAATACAAGGCCATCTAGTCCAACCCCCTGCCTGCAGCAAGAATCCCTCCTATAGCATCTCCAGCAGTGCCTGTTGAGCCTCTGCTCAAAGATCTCCAGTGAGGGAGAATCCATTGCCACATAAAGCTGGGAAGGAAATAATCTGCTTCATACTTGGAATGAGAAAGAAATTAGAAAACTGGTTCATCAATTCAGTTCCAGGCGTTGTAGTCAAATATTAACAAGGAGTTTAGAAAACTGGTTCATCAGTTCCAGGCGTTGTAGCAAATATTAACTGCTATCAAATCAATTTGTAATTTCATTCAGCAAGTTATTTAGAGGGCAATAGAACTACCTTGAATTAAGTTATATAGCAGATCATCCCAGAAGGCAAAGAAGTCAGCCCCCCCCCCCCCCAAAAAAAAAACCATTACCACAGAAAGGCAATAAGCAAGAAGGGCAATTCCTAAAAATAAATAAATAATTTTTTTTTAAAAGGGGGAAGAGGAAATTAAATAAGCAATAAATCAACATGTGAAAGAGAGATGGAATGCCCATCCTGTGGATTAGAACTCACAACCTCTCAAAGAAGGGATACAAACCTTCTGGGGTTGGGGGTGGCCAAACACAACCCAAGGCAGCAGTAAAAAGGCAAACCAAACACACCCCAACATTCCTCACTTAAATCAATCAGGCAGCTGAATTAGTTAACACAATCACCGCCCAAATTCCTTATCAATCTAGGGCAGAGCCAAACGGCCACTCTTTATATTAAGCAAAAACAATTGGAAAGGAAGATCTTAAAGAGAATGCCTAAGAAAAGTGCTTAAAGAGATAAGAGGGCTTCTTAGGCAGCGTGAATATCTGTACCTTCTTCCCAAAGGGAGAACCCCCCTCCCTTCTCGTTTGTGCTTTGCTATAGTGGGGGGGGGGCTCTGAATGGAGCAAGGGGGAGGAACAAGCCTCAGCAGCTGCAAAAGAAAAGCTTGCTAGCATGGTTCCTGCTGCGAGGAGGGCAACCTCAGACACGCTCCTAACGGAGGTGCAGCCAAAAAATCCTCCCCCATGTGTACTGCCCAGCCCCCACCTGAGCACTCCATGAGGCAGGATTGCCCAGCAATCAGGAGATCTCATGCCGCATGCGCCTGAGTTTCCCCAGCAATCAAAACAGCGTGGGAGCTGTGAAATGGCGGCGACCACGTGGCCACAGCAGCGTCGGGAACCCGGGGAGCTACAAACTAAACAGCAAGCTCTTACCCAGGCACCTCTAAGGCAGGAGGTTCAGCTACCATTAGCACTTACAACGGAAGGGAAACAAACACGGCTGTGAATGCAGCCACCAGATGCCTTAAAGCAACACAGGCATTTGCAACTGAGCAGCAAGCCCCATGGAACTCTGCTACCTCCTGCAGCAGCCATAGGCTAGGATCCCATTCAGAGAACAGCTTCACCAATACCCCATACATTACCAAAGGCACAGGAAGGATGATCCATGTCATGGAGCTCAAGTGAAGAGGCAAGCAGCAGAAGGAGATCCGTTTTCCTTTGGGATCCAAGACAGAATGGCTCTCTAAAAGCCACCTCGCCACCAGGAGAGCTCCTGGCGACGCCCCCATGGCCAGATGCCCAATGAGGGCAGCAGCTGCCTCCTGTGGCTGGGAGGGGGGCAAGCCAATCAGCGAGCATCCAGCTATGGGGCTGGAGCTCGGCATTCACAGACTGTATTCATTTCGGAAAGTTTCATGGTTCTATTTAAATATGCCCTCCAGAATATTTCTTTTACATCTTGATAGGTTTCCCTCCTTTTTATAATTTGTACCCTGCCACTTAGCACACACCTTCATGACATACTGAAGAATGTTTAAAACTGATTGGTGATGAAATAGGAAGGAACATTAACATTTGGAGAAAAGTAGAAACATCCACACATTTTTGTGAGAATATGCTTCCAAATTAGAAGAGGAGTTCAAAAAAATGGTATGGTTAAATGGACACAGAAGAGATTATAGTCATCGCAACATTTGGGAGAGTTTACAGAAGAAGAAAATATATACTGTATTTTCAACTATTAAGTATAAATGCCCTGGAGATGTGTTCTATGAGAAACGTTATTTGGTGAATAATATTCTGTAATTAGAAATGAAATCCATACCTGCTCCATGTTCAGATCATGGACATGACGAGCTGGTGGATTTCACCTGTAAAAAACGGTTCTCATTGTTGTTGCTTTTTGCACCGAAAGAGGACGTGAAGCAAGTACCTTCCGTCACAGCAACCAGTTCTTTATTGCAAAGCCATGTTGCATCCTCATACACCTGGGAATTTTCAGGTGGGCACAGGAAGCAGGTGGAAAAAATCCAGGTGAGTCAAAGGAAGGAGATGGAATTGAAGGATGGTACGTTGAAACGAGGGAAATGCAACTTGTTTGAAACGATGTTTCTCCATGCAACTGTGCAAATGAATGTGAGTGAGAAGAGTCATTTGCTGCACCCCAAAATCTTTCAACTTAATTTACCGTTTAAGAGATCCTCATTCCTCAAATTTTCCTTGCCATACTCCTCCTGGTGTGTGAAGTCCTTGGATTTCATCTTCTGTATTCAGAACCTGGTTTTTTCCCCCCATAGATAAAGATATCAGGATCTTGAAGATGGCCGTCCGGTCCCAAATGGGTTAATTATACATGAAAAAGATTTTGTGGTTCTTGTAAACAACACAGCTCCACAGGGCTTCTGGGCTTCTTCCAAGCGCCTTTTCCCCTTGCAAGAAGAGGTTGCCTCTGAGGATGTGGGAGCAATTCATTCTTCTAAATTGTACTCCATCCTTTCTCAGAGCAGAAATCCTTGTTCCGTCTGACTTTTCTCTTTACAAAAGCCGAGCAAGGCTGCAAGAGAGTAACTGGCCCAGAATCACCCAACCAGGCAACTCTGCAGCTGGTGTAAATCTAAGGAGAGTAAAGGAGCAGCAAAGCCAAACTCGGATCTGCCCTCTCCTGCGCATTCCTCACCTCCTGCTCTCCCCCTAGAACTGCCCAGTTACTCCTCTTGCCCCCCAACCCCGCCCACCCACAGCACCCCTCTCCCACATCTTGACAGCATGACCATCTCGACATTTCATGCAGCTGTAAAGCAGGTTGAATGCTCAAAACATGAGTTCCAACAGTACGGACGACCCATAGGATTGGGCCCAGTCATTTAGCCACCATGCAACCCAGGTTCTCCCTCAGAGCCCTAGCGAACTGAGCAGGTATTAGTATCCCAACCCCCTTCAATGTCAACCTCCTTCCAAAGAGCAAGGTAGGCAGTGAGGGTGTGTGTGTGTGTCACACCATCCCATTGTATTCATAGTACTTGATATTATAAGATAAATCACGCTTGTGTATACTGTTCTTCTCATCTAGCCATGTAGGGATGGGATCTGGTGGGAGCAGGCTGGCACATGTCCTGAGGCTGGCACCACCAGCTCCCAAGTTGCTTCAAACTTGCTTTACAGCACATTTGTGACACACTGGAGCCCACTGTGCCGGCAGATCATTGCAGAGCTATTACCTCCTGCAGTCTGCTTGCAAGATAGCTGTTCTGCAAAATCTCAGCTCCTTCAGTTTGCACCATATCTGCTAATTGCCTTGCACACTGTAGGAGCAGCTGGATCTTGCAAACTGCAGGAGCTGAACTGTTTGCAGGGGAATTAGCAACATTCAGATTGTCATAGTCTCTGGGTTTGAGGCAACTAGTTATCTGATCTTGCCGTCACCTCTGTTTGTATTGCAGGAGCTGCGAGCTACCCAAAAGTCAGGTCATGAAGCACCAGTGGATTGTGACCCGCAGTTTGGGAACCACTGGTGACGTTTCAAGATACTCTGAGAATCCTGGATGTTTGAAGCCCGCTTAGGGCTCCTGCGCACTACAATTAATTTTACATTACAAAGGTAGCTTCACACATCTACTCACTTCTTTTTCAACTTCCCCATGGCTCCCTTCACCTCTTTGTTCCTCAGAGTATAGATGAGGGGATTGAGGGCAGGGGTGACCACTATGTAGAAAATGACAGCTATCTTGTCCGCATTGTTGCTGGCGGCAGGCTTGAAATACACAAAGCCAATGGGCCCAGAGTAAAGGCCAACCACCATGAGGTGAGAGCCACAGGTGGACAGAACCTTACTGCCACCCTTCCCAATCCGGCCACAGAGGGTGGCCAGGATGATGACATATGAAAGCAGCAAGGAGAGAAAACAGGGTAGAGCTATCAGGCTGGCACTGACAAGTGTGAACATCCAAGCAAGACAGCTTGACTCCCTGTGGGATGTCACAGAAGAAATTGTCCAGCTCATTCACTCCACAGTATGGTAGCTGGGACAACACCACTGCCTGAGAAATGCCGTGAAGTAGGGCTACGGTCCAGAAAAACATGAGGATATTGATGCATCGCTGTCGGTTCATGATGGTGGCATATCTCAGTGGGTGGCAGATGGCGGTCATAGGCCGTGACAGAGAGGAGAAACATCTCTGCACCTCCAAAGAAGCGGGAGGTCCTGATCTGAGCCATGCAGCCTACAAAGGAAATGGTACCTCCACTGCTCAATAGGTCCGTTGCTAATTTGGGGGCTTCTATGGAGCCCAAAGACATATCGAGGATGGATAGGTTGGCAAGGAACAAATACATGGGCACTGATAGAGGCTGGGCTCAGACAGCACCGTCACCATGCTGAGCAAGTTTCCCACTAGGGCAGTTGTGTAGCAGGTCAAGACCAGAGTTAAAAGGAAGCGTTGGGCGGTGCTGGAGCCGGAGAATTCCAGGAAGATGAACTCTGTCACGGTGGATTCACTGATGGCTGATTGTAGTGGGGGAAACAAATGGGATCCTGTTAATCTTTGAAACACTGCCTGTTGCCAAAGCTTTATATGTGGCACTTCTCAAATTCCAGACTACCTCTGCCGGTTTTTTTTTTAAAAAGACCTCAAGTTGCAGGATGGTTCTGGGTTAGTGGTCCATTGTGATGGAGTAGCCAGGTTGTTGTACAGAGATTGGGGGAAGAGAAACAGCCTGCAAGCTGAACCACACAGCATATAGATCAGGGGTGTCAAACATACGGTTCGGGAGGGGCGGATGCAGCCTGCAGAAGATCTTTATCTGCCCTTTGGGCAATCCATCACCATCACCATCAGCTATTGAGTGGGCACTGCTGAAAGGGTAGCATTCTGCATGATAATTGGGCTACCCCATATCTTGAAAATATTATCAATATTGGCATATTTTGCTCTTCTATTTATTTGCTTATTTCTGTTCATGACCTACTTAATGACATCACTTCTGGCCCTCACCAGGCGTCATAGGTACTGTTCGGCCCACTGTGTGAAATGAGTTTGACCCCCCTGATATAGATGGTCTGCAAGTGTGTAAATATTGGCTTCCACCAGTAGGTGATCTTAATCCCCACTTTAGGAGCTTGCAAAGTCCTCTCTCCTACCAAGGATGGACTGTCTGTTTTGTGGCTCCTTTGCCTGGCTTTCTCAGTCTGCCTTTGTGACAAGGGCTGCAGACCTGTCCCTTTCTTCAAATAAAGCCAAGGTCAGTTGTCCTGTGTGTCCAGACCCTGCTTGGATCCCTCGGATCCCACTCAGCCACAGGAGGCAGGGGAGGAGGCAGCTGGAGCTCACCACAGGGCAAAGGGACATTTATCCCCTTACGCCGGGGTCAGCCTCAGGCACCCCCGTTTGGGCCATGTGGTGACCTCAGCCCTGCGCTTGCTAAGCAGCAGGCGCAGACCCGAGGAGTCCATTGGGGCAGCTGGCGCCTACTCCAGGGAAAGGGCATGACTGGCCTCCTTGTTCCAGTGCATATTAGGACTAGGGTGGCACGCTTAGTTCCTCCTTTTCATCAATACCCCCACTTCCGCACATTTTCCCTTTATTTGATTTGCAGTCTGCGATTCAGGGCGCAATCCTCACCAGCTTCCCAGCACTCTGACATAGCTGAGCCAACGGGGCATGTGCTGCATGCTGCAGTGGAGCAGTACCAGAGGCGGGTATAGCCCGGGGTGGCATGAGCCATGGGCATCGGCACCGGCGGGGCACCATTGCACGGACTAACCCACGAGCTAACCTGCTTTGTTTGGGCCACCCCCCCTCCCTCGCATCTGTTCTGCTCCAAAATGGGGCTATTCCTGTTGAGAAAAGTTAGCAGAGTTGAACCTTGCAGAAACAAAGGCAGCTTTCCACAGTGCGGGCAGCTACACAAAACGCAGTGCAGCCAGGCTTGCAACGCAGGCTGGTACGCAGATAAGTAACTCCCACCTCTGGAATGTGTAGGAGGTTGGGAATGAGGCTGCAGACACAGAGGCTTTGCAGGAAAAAGGTTTGTATTGGTGCACAAGATCTTGGAGCAGTTACAGAAAAGAAACAGCAAGCAAACGATTCCACACAGGAAACTTTGATGCAAAAAGTATAGACAGTACACTTCACTTAGTCAGTAGTACAAATAGGCAAATAATCCAGCAGAGTGCTCCGCAGCACTCGGTCTCTGATAGAGCACAAGGTGTATGGTTCCTGGCTAGCTTTATCCAGATTGGCAGCCAATTGCTGCACTGTGGCTGAGGGTGTGGCAGCATAGCTCTGCCCCTTTGCACACGTCTCCACTCCACAGGTGTTGCCACTTAAGGTCACGAGTGGATGACTGTGCTGATTCTCAGCCATGAGGCCTGTGTGCATCACACTTTGGTTCAGGCCTAGATTTAGTTGCCAGCTAGACCAGAAGCTCGCTTGACTGTTGCAATACCTGACAATTCCAGGCGCAGGGAGGCGTGGCTGGGTGACACACGGGGGTGGGACAATGAGCTGGGGGCGCGGTTCCGTCACCCTGCCGTGGGCGCACTCGGGGCTCCGTTCATCCCTGAGCAGTAGTCACAGAGGCCTCCTCAAGGTAAGGGCATGTTGGTTCCCTCACCTCTGAGCCGCCTCGCCCTTACCCTGGTGCTGGAAAGCTGGTTAGGATTGCACTCTTACAGCACAGTTGGCGAAAGCCTGGTTGAAATGGGATGACAATTAAATATGAAAAGCTATTGATGGCTAGAGAAAATCATAGCCTTTCAAAAAAACAAAAACAAATTATCATTGAAACATTCCTCTGGATGTGAACACACAAAATATTCTTAATTGGATGTGAGAGACTAACAATAAAACGTCTCTATCCTTTGGGGGGAATGAAAAGAATGACGAACAGAGATTTTTCCTTCAGGTGAATTTACAGCAAAAGTGCTCTTTGGTAGTATGAAATGGTCCACTACTCAGGAATTAGAAATCAAATCAATAATTGTAATATGTAACTTTATGTTCGAAATAAAAGCTCCCCAAGGAGACAGTTGTCATATATGGGGGAGTCGTCCTTTTGCATAGAGATACTGGAAGGATATTGGAAACCATAATAAATATGCTACAGCCCTTGCTCAATGTTGCCATGCCGGATTGCTCTTATTTGTAGCCTTTTGTGTATCAGATTATTTTGGTGTTCAAATTCTGATTTAATAATATTGTAAATATGCACTGGTATGCATAATAAAAAATTACAGGATAACACAAACTTGTTTCGTTTAAAAATCAGCCATCTCTACTTTATCTGGTCGATTGTTAACCGAGTTTGGCTGCTCATGATCTATCAATTTTATTGTTTTACTGATTACCCTCTATCAATTTAGGATCTTTTTTAAAAAAATGCAAGTCGCTTGGAGTGTTACAAATTGAAAGCAAGCAAGCAAGCAAACAAGCAAGCAAACAGTATTTATATACCGCTTTTCAACACAAAGTTCACAAAGCGGTTTACAGGCAAAAAAATAAAGTTAATTGGCTCCCTGTCCCCAACTCTTACAGGCAACTCCTACAGGAAATAAATGGTCACTACACCCACAAGAAGTGCAGCAACACATTGCCCCAAAATGTGTGTAACCAAAGAAGCAAAAAGAGCTGATGCAGGTATAAAGTCATAGACATAATTCATAGAAATATGCTTGTTGCAGTGCACACTCAGAGGGGATCTGGGGCTAGGACCTCTCATCTTGGTGATCAATATGTCAATGCAAGGCAATCCTGACACAGTCAAACGTTGTGATCTTTGTAGAAAGGCTCAGAAAGGATGGAGAAAGAAATCAAGGTGAGCAGATGGATGGAGGTGGAAGGTGGTGTGGTCCAGGATGATGCTCTTTGGCAATTGAGAGAACTGGCACCTCCAATGGAAAATAAGATTCTTCCTGCAATTATACAAATGGAGTGAGAATACTCCTTCCTCCACCCTTCCACGATCTTTTTCCTCATCTGAAGAGGATACAGCTCTTCAACCTACCCTTGATCTAACTTTCTTTCCATCGGTGGACTTCCATGCTGAACTCCAGTGCTCTTTCCTTTAAGGTAATGAAGATGTCAATCTTCTGGACAGGGCCACCTGCTGTTCAGTCCCAAATGGGTTAATTACAAAAAATATATATATTTGAAGTTTCTGTGAACAACCAAACTGTAGCAGTTCAGTATGCGTTTTGTCCAAGTATTTTTTCTCCTTGGAAGAAATCCTGCATTGGCAAAAATGCAGTTATATATTTGTTCTCCAACCATCCTCAGTGTGGCAATAAACACAGTTTATGTATCTAAAATATTTTTATCCCACCCTTCCTCTGCAAGGGCAGATGTCCAAGGCAGCTCACAATTATATGGTTCACAATTATTATGGTCCACGTTTATCCTTACAACAACCCTGCAATGTAGATTGAGCTGAGAGATCGCAACTGGCTCGAAATTCACCCAACAGAGGAAAGGAAAGCTATTGGCTTAAAATTCTATTGGCTTTTAGCTATTGGCTTAAAATTCAATATTGTCCCTTGGGGTTGACTGATCTTATTAGAAAGGAGGAGTCTAACTCTCATTGGACAAAGATGGTGGTTGCAAAAGTGAAATCTTTAGGGTTTTCCCCGGAATCTCTAATGAGTATTGGATTTGATCAAGCAAAATTACTTTTGGTCCAACGTATCTCTGATATAGAGAGACAAGATGACCTTGCCAGATCTCCAGGCTTTTTATTAAGCATAGAACGTAGGTATTTAGTTCGACCTGCTCCGTACTTAGCTAACATAGAAGTTCCTAAATACCGAAGGGCTTTTACTTTGGCTAGATGCCATTGCCTTCCATCTGCTGTACTCGAGGGAAGATTCAATAAGATCCCTTTTGGGAACAGATTGTGCCCTTGCGGAGCTGAAATGCCTGAATCAACTATGCATATTCTTTTATATTGCCCATTTTACAGCGAGTTACGTGATTCCCTATTAACTCATCTGATTAAATCAGTACATATGGACCCAGTTAGAACCACTGACTTTCTGTTAGATGATAGTAATTTTGCAAATTCATTGGCAGTTGCCCAGTTTTGTTCAAGGGCTATAGTGATTCGGGACCAAATAAGACAAGATATAAATTTGTTTGAGGGATAAACATTTTAGTGTATTTTATATTGAATGGGGTTGGTTAGTAATTGCAATATGCTGTGATATTTTGATGCCAGAGAACTAATCGAGAGTCTTAATTTAGTCTTTCAGGTTGTTTGTTTAGCATATTTGGCCCATGTAGACTCTCTACTGTATGTTTTAACTTTTGTGCTGGTCTGTGACCGTAAATAAAGACTACTACTACTACACCCAACAGAGCCATGACATCTCTCCAGTTTAAGTCGAGTAATGGCCTCATCCTATCAGGGTCTTCCACTGATGGAACTCATGGAAGGCCTTGACCACTGTTGCTGCAGCACTAATGCACATGCCTGGTACACCAGAATGAATGGTCCACGCTCACCATCTGAGCATGCCTGAATTGCTCAAACTAAAGGAGCCAGTAGGTCAGTGGAGGGCTTTCCAGGGAAGGATCAGGGAAGAGACTGAGGCTAGCTGGGGACATTCTAAGGGTGGGCCCATGGTCTGCAGCAGAACCCGTACCAGTGTGTCTGCACACTGTGGGCTAATTTAGCCAAAGCACTACGCAGGTTCACCTTCCAAGTTTTCACTGGACACATTTTGCAGTGAACATGTGCAACTATACCAGTGGTCTAGATGTTGTGTCCAGGCTCCAAGCCTATCCTTTGCCATGCTCTAGAATACCCAATCTGGTTGCCCAATCAATCTGGTGATTGGGCAACCAGAAGGGGGTAAATAAAAACATCTTCCATTTGTCACTAACCCTAACCCTACCCCCTGGCAAGCTGCCCAAACGGCTACAAGCCTGTATGGACTGCACCAGCCATTTTGCGTGCATGAATTCAGGGCGATCCAGGGGGAGTGCTGTGCTGGGTTTTGGAAATAGCATCTTGCTTCACGTCACTGCAGCCAGTATCCACCCTTCCGTCTCCCACAATGCCCCCCACCCTGCCCAACCATGAAACAACCTCACTACTGAATTTCAGGAGTCAGGACAGCCTAGGCTCTGTAATGGGGGGGGGGGATGCTGAGCTGTTGATGCACATTTTGGAGGCTCCTAATGGTAAGCAGTAGACAACAGACGCACTTGCCCTACTGGTTTAAAAGGAATGTTAAAGTAGTTAAGTACAGTCAGAGACCAAAGGGGCACTACTGACAATGTGGCATGCTGGGATAGTTCAGCACAGATGCTCCACTTTAAACAATGCCACTTTGCCCAGCTATTATGGAGCATCAAGGCATAATGTTATCTATTCTTAGGGTCTTACTACACAGATCTACACAGATCTATATGGAGAATTTTACTCCATATTTGATTTCATTATTTTTCCTGTGGGAACTGGTCTAGACATTTTACCTTCCTTACATGAACAACATCTCTACTTTGGGACACTAGTCCTCATCTGTACCACAGTTGATTTGGAATGTCCACACATCTACTTAAAACGTGGAGGTGACCAGTTATCAATAAGTTTCACTCAGACCGGAGAGAGGTTTGATTAACCAGTTTATTGCAGCGCTGCAGACTTTCTGGTTGAGCTCTGTGAGCTGAAAAGGCAACCAAAAAGCCCCGAAGAGCCGTTACATGTTCTTTTTATAGGAATAGGACAACAAGTTCATGAGCATAGCAACGCTTTAGCAACAGCATTCTGTTCTTCCCCTTTCCCCGACTAGTTTCACCCTGCTGCAACTCTTGCGGTCAGGATGGTCTTTCACAAGGCCCTTACCCAAGCATTTCTCTATACCATCTGGAGACAGACGGTTAGGTAAACATCCTCTCTCCCTTAGTTGTGCATTCTTTACCCAGCTCAGAGGACCTTTGCCCAACTTCCTGATTCTTGTTTCTTAACCCAGCAAGCAAGCGTTTTGCAGAAGCTTGGAAGCAAGGTTCATATTCTAACACCAGAGGTCAAGGGCCGACCACTGTCCCTTGCTGCCTGAATCAAACTGTAAATTGCATAAGCCAAATACAGAAGCAGACAAGCATACAAGCATATTTTATGAGACACTAAAATCATCCTGTAACAGTCCCCCCTTTTTGAAATGGCTCATAAAATATTTCTGACGCTATTGCTGGCTACGGCTTAAGGCGTGTATAACAGTACATAGCAATAATATGAGGTCCAGTGACACGACGCACTGCTTTTGCTACTAAAGCTTGAATACACTGAAGCAAACAAGGAGCCATACACAATAAGATCAAAACAATCAGGACAGCAATCATTATCCACACCACAAGACTTTTTACCCATGCTAAATTGGGCAACCAGCTGGTAAACCAGTCCCAAAAAGAATCATCTGACTGTTTTATCTTGGTTGCTAGGTCCGCCAGACCCTTGGCTATAGCATCAATCGATTGGGAATGATCACTGAAATTGAAACAACATAGCCCGCGGAAACTTGAACACCCAAATTTATGCTGAAGCAGCAAAAAATCCACGGCAGCACGATTGCGTAAAATTTCACGTCGTAGCGCTCGAATATCCTGCGCTATCATCGTGAAAGCTTTGGAAGTAGAATTAAGCTGCTTAGCCATAATGCACGCCAGTCTTGCCAAATTACGTGTGTTTGACATAGCTAAAGCAGGAGTCCCAAGAACAGAGATAGACAGTGAAAGATATTGAGCTTTAGAGAGCAGTTTTAAGTTATCATTACAGTCTGGGGGAGCACTTCAGCCGCACGACGGTGGCGAAGGGTGGGCGCCCCGGTGGGGGCTTCAAGAAGCTCCCTAGATGGCAACAAAACTGTCATGCGACTTAAACAACATATTGTTCCTTCTGTTATATTCGCAGGTATGTAATTAAGGGTGATAGCCCCACAGGTGTAAAACCAACCTTTTGGCAGCCAAACGTGTCCAAAATTATAGGACACATTTTGAATGAAATTTGGGGGACATGTCCAATTACCTGGAGGGAAAGATGTGCAACCACCTTTAACCTTCTGGTCAGTGCAGTTGGTTGCACGCATGCAAGGTGTGTTATTGCCAATGGCTACATGGGGGGTTTCTAATTCTATGGCCGGGACAGGGAGCTCATATTTAGTTGAGCCCCAAGACGGATTGGCCGAATATGAGTTGGACCAATTTTGGGCATGTGTCACAATAGTGCTGTAATTTTCCATTATCTGCGGTTCTGCACACACTGGAAAAATGCAGCGCCCCAACTCTATGTCTCCAGCATCTCCAAGTTGTACACAAAAATGGGATGTATTTGTGATCTGAGCCAAATCAAGCCATAAGTTTCCAGTATGCCGGCTCCAACCTTCCAAATTTGGATCAGCAGTACAACATAGAATTACACAAA
>JAJKFI010016954.1:0-15917 GCA_029204185.1 Lerista edwardsae | reverse complement strand
CCCGATGCCACACGCGTGGCGCACTCTTGCCGCACCGCGCAGCAGTATGCAGGTAAGAGCTCATGCCCTATGTGTGGCGCACTCGTTGCTCACCACGCAGCAGTAAGCAGGCAAGGGCCCTATGTCTGAAGCCACCCATGTGACATCTCCCTTGAAGCACCAGGCAGCCATGGCTGTATAAGGGCGCAGAAGGCGACTAAACCAAATGCTTCTGCCCTGAAATGCAGCTTGTAAGCACTGCCAGATTCTGCTGGGCTTGCTCCATGCCAAAGGAGTGTAACCCGAACCCCACCAGGGGAAGGCCAAGTGGCCTCAATTGCTTGGCAAAAAATGGGGGCATGGCTGAACAAGGTGAGCAGGGTCTCATAGCAAATTGGAACAATGCCCCGAACCGGGGCAGGTGGACCAGGCACAGGGCCTTCTGCCCTCCACCCCACTGATCAGTATGGACTGACTCGGTGTCAGGGCCCTGCCACCCTCAACCTCAGGATAGGTGAATTTTCTCACCTTCAAAAAGTACCCACGCCGGGTGCTGGGTGCCAGGGCATGAAACAAAGGACCTCAGGAGGGGCCTGGGATTAAGGGCAAGAAACACATTCATGGCCAACTCATGGAAGCACTTCTCTGAACCAGGACAGTGCATTGACCATGCCACCTCCTGGGACGTGCAGGGCTATGGATAAAGCGTTAATGCACATAAGGCCTGATGACACCCCCGACCCTGGCTATTTGGCTTGGCAAACTGTTGATGACTATTATTATTGCCTGAAGCAAATGGTGGAGTTGGTAAACTCCTGGCCCTGCTAGTGAACAGCGATCACTATGGGGAAGTGTTCCAGAGAGGTGTGGCTGGGTGCAAGGCTGGTTTTGATCCACTCCTCTGGCCATGGTGTGGCACACCACCACCCCCTAAAAATAGCTGCCGAAACCCCGCCGTCGCTGGCTGCATCCCAGAGCATCAGCAGCTTGGCCTCTTAGGTGCATTAATGAGCAGTGGAACAAATTGAGTAGTCGCCCTGAGCCAACGAGATGACCTGCAATCTAGGAATATTAGCTCATTTCCTGCATTCATTTCTTTCTTACTTCATTCATGTCATGCGCAGTCCTCCAGTTAAATTGTGTTCTATGTGAGAAGCTGCTGTATGCCACTCCTTATGTGCAGTTTTACATATCCAGCTTCGGTAATCTGCAGGAACTGAAGCCAGCTGGCCATGTCCCCCTGCGAGCCAGCTATAACCTAAAGCCTATGGGCAACCCCCTGCAAGTGACTGCAGTTCAAGAAGCGATGGATTCTTGTCTGATGGGAGCTGACTAGACTTGATATCATATCTAGCTCGCTAGCGAGGAATGCCGGTCAAGTGCAAGGGGCCCCTGTCTAGTCACGTGGCTGGCATGACTATCCGCCACAGCACAAGGGACACCGCTACCCTCCCACTGAAGTGGTACCTAATTTATCTACTTGCATTTTTTGGTGCTTGCGAACTGCTAGGTTGGCAGGAGCTGGGGCAAGCAATGGGAGCTCACTCAATAGCTTGGTCTCGAACTGCCAACCTACTGGTCAACAGCTTGGCTGTTCAACGCACAGCGCCACCATGTCCTGATATGCTATTAGAGTGGAGGGTATTTATGGAACTGACTAAGAGAGCAGACAACCTGAAGACCAGCTGCTTGTTGAGGGCTAGCCTGCATCGAGTGCCCTTGAAGAGCTACAAAGCTACTCCGTGCTCTAAAACCAAGGGTCGCTCCATAAAATAAAAGGATATAGTTAGGGATAACCCAAAGGGCTGTAAGGTAGTTCTGCCCACACATGGATGACAGAACACCAGGGAACAGAATCTGTATGCTATACACAGTTTCTGTCGTAGGGACGCACCCTAATGAGGGCACCATAAGGATGCAATCTTGGCCATTTTGACCACCCCCAAGCCACAGAGCGCTGTCTCTCTACCCCATACTGAGCAGCAGGGGGAGGCAGGATGTTAAATCCTATTTATTTTACTGTGAAGAGCCAAGCGACCAGAGGATAGTGGCGAGCCCCCGAAAAGAACAGCCCCACTGGATTAGGCCAAAAGGCCCCATCTAGTCCTGCTTCCTGTATCCAAAAGAAGCATATCAGACAAGCAGATACTTACATTTCAATACCATTCCACTGTGTCAGGCATTCTAAGGTAGGCTACTTCTGCCACAAGGAGGTTGCACTGCCCCTCAAGGCATGTAGCCTGGGCTGGACTTTTCCTCCAGAAATCTGTCCAATATCCTTTCAAAGGCACCTAAGCCGGACACTGTTGCCCCTTCCTGAGGCAAGGTGTTACACAGCTTAATTACCAGTTAGCTAAAAGCACAGGCATGTTACATGTTAGCTAAAAACAAAACAAAACAAAACAATACAGGCATGCCCAGAATGTGTTCCGGACTTCACCGTGGATACCCAAAACCATTGATACCAGGTTACGCCCCTTGAAAGACAGGGGAACCTCAGAGGCTTTGCAACAAGGTGAGAGAAAAAAAATATGTTTATGTTCTACCATCCTTTCAATAGGAGTCCCAGAACTCATGGTATCTGTGGATGACTAAAACCGTGGATAATGAATTAGCGGACACCAGGGCAAACATTGTCCTGTTTCTATTGCCCTGTCTCAAACATAGTCTAACATTGTCCCCACATAATAATGGTCAGGGCCAGATCCTGAAAGCCAGAGCAGTGGTTGTGGGGATAGCTGGGCTGTGGGATAATTGACCCCATCGGGAAACCAGGCAAGAAGAAACTGGATCAGCTCAGACAGGGATGGCCTACTCTACTTGCGGTAGCCAACTGTTGCATGCCCAATGTTGACATGCGGGGGCACATTGCCCAGCTTTCCACTACTTCCCAGGCCTCATGTGGAAGAAATGCACCAAAGAAAACAGAGAGGTGAAAGGAGTTCGCTAAGCCCTGGAAAAGAAACCAGAAGGTCATTAATGCTCA
Source organism: Lerista edwardsae (assembly GCA_029204185.1). Lineage (NCBI taxonomy): Eukaryota > Metazoa > Chordata > Lepidosauria > Squamata > Scincidae > Lerista > Lerista edwardsae. Next base: position 12,952 of record JAJKFI010016954.1, on the reverse strand, counting down.
TATCCTTCCATGCAACTCAAGAGGCAGGGAAAAACATCCCCCCGTCATGCAATGCGAAAGAAAATGCCATTGGGACGACATGAATGAGGTCTTTCTAACCCGGGAAAACAAGGTTGACCAAGCCAAATTAACCTGACAAGGAACTAAGGAGTTTAAGTTCATAAAATTGAATAATCAACTATTTAAGGCAAGGAAACCTATTAAGGCAGGGAAAGCATTGTTAAGTTGGAAGGAAATACAAGGCCATCTAGTCCAACCCCCTGCCTGCAGCAAGAATCCCTCCTATAGCATCTCCAGCAGTGCCTGTTGAGCCTCTGCTCAAAGATCTCCAGTGAGGGAGAATCCATTGCCACATAAAGCTGGGAAGGAAATAATCTGCTTCATACTTGGAATGAGAAAGAAATTAGAAAACTGGTTCATCAATTCAGTTCCAGGCGTTGTAGTCAAATATTAACAAGGAGTTTAGAAAACTGGTTCATCAGTTCCAGGCGTTGTAGCAAATATTAACTGCTATCAAATCAATTTGTAATTTCATTCAGCAAGTTATTTAGAGGGCAATAGAACTACCTTGAATTAAGTTATATAGCAGATCATCCCAGAAGGCAAAGAAGTCAGCCCCCCCCCCCCCCAAAAAAAAAACCATTACCACAGAAAGGCAATAAGCAAGAAGGGCAATTCCTAAAAATAAATAAATAATTTTTTTTTAAAAGGGGGAAGAGGAAATTAAATAAGCAATAAATCAACATGTGAAAGAGAGATGGAATGCCCATCCTGTGGATTAGAACTCACAACCTCTCAAAGAAGGGATACAAACCTTCTGGGGTTGGGGGTGGCCAAACACAACCCAAGGCAGCAGTAAAAAGGCAAACCAAACACACCCCAACATTCCTCACTTAAATCAATCAGGCAGCTGAATTAGTTAACACAATCACCGCCCAAATTCCTTATCAATCTAGGGCAGAGCCAAATGGCCACTCTTTATATTAAGCAAAAACAATTGGAAAGGAAGATCTTAAAGAGAATGCCTAAGAAAAGTGCTTAAAGAGATAAGAGGGCTTCTTAGGCAGCGTGAATATCTGTACCTTCTTCCCAAAGGGAGAACCCCCCTCCCTTCTCGTTTGTGCTTTGCTATAGTGGGGGGGGGGCTCTGAATGGAGCAAGGGGGAGGAACAAGCCTCAGCAGCTGCAAAAGAAAAGCTTGCTAGCATGGTTCCTGCTGCGAGGAGGGCAACCTCAGACACGCTCCTAACGGAGGTGCAGCCAAAAAATCCTCCCCCATGTGTACTGCCCAGCCCCCACCTGAGCACTCCATGAGGCAGGATTGCCCAGCAATCAGGAGATCTCATGCCGCATGCGCCTGAGTTTCCCCAGCAATCAAAACAGCGTGGGAGCTGTGAAATGGCGGCGACCACGTGGCCACAGCAGCGTCGGGAACCCGGGGAGCTACAAACTAAACAGCAAGCTCTTACCCAGGCACCTCTAAGGCAGGAGGTTCAGCTACCATTAGCACTTACAACGGAAGGGAAACAAACACGGCTGTGAATGCAGCCACCAGATGCCTTAAAGCAACACAGGCATTTGCAACTGAGCAGCAAGCCCCATGGAACTCTGCTACCTCCTGCAGCAGCCATAGGCTAGGATCCCATTCAGAGAACAGCTTCACCAATACCCCATACATTACCAAAGGCACAGGAAGGATGATCCATGTCATGGAGCTCAAGTGAAGAGGCAAGCAGCAGAAGGAGATCCGTTTTCCTTTGGGATCCAAGACAGAATGGCTCTCTAAAAGCCACCTCGCCACCAGGAGAGCTCCTGGCGACGCCCCCATGGCCAGATGCCCAATGAGGGCAGCAGCTGCCTCCTGTGGCTGGGAGGGGGGCAAGCCAATCAGCGAGCATCCAGCTATGGGGCTGGAGCTCGGCATTCACAGACTGTATTCATTTCGGAAAGTTTCATGGTTCTATTTAAATATGCCCTCCAGAATATTTCTTTTACATCTTGATAGGTTTCCCTCCTTTTTATAATTTGTACCCTGCCACTTAGCACACACCTTCATGACATACTGAAGAATGTTTAAAACTGATTGGTGATGAAATAGGAAGGAACATTAACATTTGGAGAAAAGTAGAAACATCCACACATTTTTGTGAGAATATGCTTCCAAATTAGAAGAGGAGTTCAAAAAAATGGTATGGTTAAATGGACACAGAAGAGATTATAGTCATCGCAACATTTGGGAGAGTTTACAGAAGAAGAAAATATATACTGTATTTTCAACTATTAAGTATAAATGCCCTGGAGATGTGTTCTATGAGAAACGTTATTTGGTGAATAATATTCTGTAATTAGAAATGAAATCCATACCTGCTCCATGTTCAGATCATGGACATGACGAGCTGGTGGATTTCACCTGTAAAAAACGGTTCTCATTGTTGTTGCTTTTTGCACCGAAAGAGGACGTGAAGCAAGTACCTTCCGTCACAGCAACCAGTTCTTTATTGCAAAGCCATGTTGCATCCTCATACACCTGGGAATTTTCAGGTGGGCACAGGAAGCAGGTGGAAAAAATCCAGGTGAGTCAAAGGAAGGAGATGGAATTGAAGGATGGTACGTTGAAACGAGGGAAATGCAACTTGTTTGAAACGATGTTTCTCCATGCAACTGTGCAAATGAATGTGAGTGAGAAGAGTCATTTGCTGCACCCCAAAATCTTTCAACTTAATTTACCGTTTAAGAGATCCTCATTCCTCAAATTTTCCTTGCCATACTCCTCCTGGTGTGTGAAGTCCTTGGATTTCATCTTCTGTATTCAGAACCTGGTTTTTTCCCCCCATAGATAAAGATATCAGGATCTTGAAGATGGCCGTCCGGTCCCAAATGGGTTAATTATACATGAAAAAGATTTTGTGGTTCTTGTAAACAACACAGCTCCACAGGGCTTCTGGGCTTCTTCCAAGCGCCTTTTCCCCTTGCAAGAAGAGGTTGCCTCTGAGGATGTGGGAGCAATTCATTCTTCTAAATTGTACTCCATCCTTTCTCAGAGCAGAAATCCTTGTTCCGTCTGACTTTTCTCTTTACAAAAGCCGAGCAAGGCTGCAAGAGAGTAACTGGCCCAGAATCACCCAACCAGGCAACTCTGCAGCTGGTGTAAATCTAAGGAGAGTAAAGGAGCAGCAAAGCCAAACTCGGATCTGCCCTCTCCTGCGCATTCCTCACCTCCTGCTCTCCCCCTAGAACTGCCCAGTTACTCCTCTTGCCCCCCAACCCCGCCCACCCACAGCACCCCTCTCCCACATCTTGACAGCATGACCATCTCGACATTTCATGCAGCTGTAAAGCAGGTTGAATGCTCAAAACATGAGTTCCAACAGTACGGACGACCCATAGGATTGGGCCCAGTCATTTAGCCACCATGCAACCCAGGTTCTCCCTCAGAGCCCTAGCGAACTGAGCAGGTATTAGTATCCCAACCCCCTTCAATGTCAACCTCCTTCCAAAGAGCAAGGTAGGCAGTGAGGGTGTGTGTGTGTGTCACACCATCCCATTGTATTCATAGTACTTGATATTATAAGATAAATCACGCTTGTGTATACTGTTCTTCTCATCTAGCCATGTAGGGATGGGATCTGGTGGGAGCAGGCTGGCACATGTCCTGAGGCTGGCACCACCAGCTCCCAAGTTGCTTCAAACTTGCTTTACAGCACATTTGTGACACACTGGAGCCCACTGTGCCGGCAGATCATTGCAGAGCTATTACCTCCTGCAGTCTGCTTGCAAGATAGCTGTTCTGCAAAATCTCAGCTCCTTCAGTTTGCACCATATCTGCTAATTGCCTTGCACACTGTAGGAGCAGCTGGATCTTGCAAACTGCAGGAGCTGAACTGTTTGCAGGGGAATTAGCAACATTCAGATTGTCATAGTCTCTGGGTTTGAGGCAACTAGTTATCTGATCTTGCCGTCACCTCTGTTTGTATTGCAGGAGCTGCGAGCTACCCAAAAGTCAGGTCATGAAGCACCAGTGGATTGTGACCCGCAGTTTGGGAACCACTGGTGACGTTTCAAGATACTCTGAGAATCCTGGATGTTTGAAGCCCGCTTAGGGCTCCTGCGCACTACAATTAATTTTACATTACAAAGGTAGCTTCACACATCTACTCACTTCTTTTTCAACTTCCCCATGGCTCCCTTCACCTCTTTGTTCCTCAGAGTATAGATGAGGGGATTGAGGGCAGGGGTGACCACTATGTAGAAAATGACAGCTATCTTGTCCGCATTGTTGCTGGCGGCAGGCTTGAAATACACAAAGCCAATGGGCCCAGAGTAAAGGCCAACCACCATGAGGTGAGAGCCACAGGTGGACAGAACCTTACTGCCACCCTTCCCAATCCGGCCACAGAGGGTGGCCAGGATGATGACATATGAAAGCAGCAAGGAGAGAAAACAGGGTAGAGCTATCAGGCTGGCACTGACAAGTGTGAACATCCAAGCAAGACAGCTTGACTCCCTGTGGGATGTCACAGAAGAAATTGTCCAGCTCATTCACTCCACAGTATGGTAGCTGGGACAACACCACTGCCTGAGAAATGCCGTGAAGTAGGGCTACGGTCCAGAAAAACATGAGGATATTGATGCATCGCTGTCGGTTCATGATGGTGGCATATCTCAGTGGGTGGCAGATGGCGGTCATAGGCCGTGACAGAGAGGAGAAACATCTCTGCACCTCCAAAGAAGCGGGAGGTCCTGATCTGAGCCATGCAGCCTACAAAGGAAATGGTACCTCCACTGCTCAATAGGTCCGTTGCTAATTTGGGGGCTTCTATGGAGCCCAAAGACATATCGAGGATGGATAGGTTGGCAAGGAACAAATACATGGGCACTGATAGAGGCTGGGCTCAGACAGCACCGTCACCATGCTGAGCAAGTTTCCCACTAGGGCAGTTGTGTAGCAGGTCAAGACCAGAGTTAAAAGGAAGCGTTGGGCGGTGCTGGAGCCGGAGAATTCCAGGAAGATGAACTCTGTCACGGTGGATTCACTGATGGCTGATTGTAGTGGGGGAAACAAATGGGATCCTGTTAATCTTTGAAACACTGCCTGTTGCCAAAGCTTTATATGTGGCACTTCTCAAATTCCAGACTACCTCTGCCGGTTTTTTTTTAAAAAGACCTCAAGTTGCAGGATGGTTCTGGGTTAGTGGTCCATTGTGATGGAGTAGCCAGGTTGTTGTACAGAGATTGGGGGAAGAGAAACAGCCTGCAAGCTGAACCACACAGCATATAGATCAGGGGTGTCAAACATACGGTTCGGGAGGGGCGGATGCAGCCTGCAGAAGATCTTTATCTGCCCTTTGGGCAATCCATCACCATCACCATCAGCTATTGAGTGGGCACTGCTGAAAGGGTAGCATTCTGCATGATAATTGGGCTACCCCATATCTTGAAAATATTATCAATATTGGCATATTTTGCTCTTCTATTTATTTGCTTATTTCTGTTCATGACCTACTTAATGACATCACTTCTGGCCCTCACCAGGCGTCATAGGTACTGTTCGGCCCACTGTGTGAAATGAGTTTGACCCCCCTGATATAGATGGTCTGCAAGTGTGTAAATATTGGCTTCCACCAGTAGGTGATCTTAATCCCCACTTTAGGAGCTTGCAAAGTCCTCTCTCCTACCAAGGATGGACTGTCTGTTTTGTGGCTCCTTTGCCTGGCTTTCTCAGTCTGCCTTTGTGACAAGGGCTGCAGACCTGTCCCTTTCTTCAAATAAAGCCAAGGTCAGTTGTCCTGTGTGTCCAGACCCTGCTTGGATCCCTCGGATCCCACTCAGCCACAGGAGGCAGGGGAGGAGGCAGCTGGAGCTCACCACAGGGCAAAGGGACATTTATCCCCTTACGCCGGGGTCAGCCTCAGGCACCCCCGTTTGGGCCATGTGGTGACCTCAGCCCTGCGCTTGCTAAGCAGCAGGCGCAGACCCGAGGAGTCCATTGGGGCAGCTGGCGCCTACTCCAGGGAAAGGGCATGACTGGCCTCCTTGTTCCAGTGCATATTAGGACTAGGGTGGCACGCTTAGTTCCTCCTTTTCATCAATACCCCCACTTCCGCACATTTTCCCTTTATTTGATTTGCAGTCTGCGATTCAGGGCGCAATCCTCACCAGCTTCCCAGCACTCTGACATAGCTGAGCCAACGGGGCATGTGCTGCATGCTGCAGTGGAGCAGTACCAGAGGCGGGTATAGCCCGGGGTGGCATGAGCCATGGGCATCGGCACCGGCGGGGCACCATTGCACGGACTAACCCACGAGCTAACCTGCTTTGTTTGGCCCACCCGCCCTCCCTCGCATCTGTTCTGCTCCAAAATGGGGCTATTCCTGTTGAGAAAAGTTAGCAGAGTTGAACCTTGCAGAAACAAAGGCAGCTTTCCACAGTGCGGGCAGCTACACAAAACGCAGTGCAGCCAGGCTTGCAACGCAGGCTGGTACGCAGATAAGTAACTCCCACCTCTGGAATGTGTAGGAGGTTGGGAATGAGGCTGCAGACACAGAGGCTTTGCAGGAAAAAGGTTTGTATTGGTGCACAAGATCTTGGAGCAGTTACAGAAAAGAAACAGCAAGCAAACGATTCCACACAGGAAACTTTGATGCAAAAAGTATAGACAGTACACTTCACTTAGTCAGTAGTACAAATAGGCAAATAATCCAGCAGAGTGCTCCGCAGCACTCGGTCTCTGATAGAGCACAAGGTGTATGGTTCCTGGCTAGCTTTATCCAGATTGGCAGCCAATTGCTGCACTGTGGCTGAGGGTGTGGCAGCATAGCTCTGCCCCTTTGCACACGTCTCCACTCCACAGGTGTTGCCACTTAAGGTCACGAGTGGATGACTGTGCTGATTCTCAGCCATGAGGCCTGTGTGCATCACACTTTGGTTCAGGCCTAGATTTAGTTGCCAGCTAGACCAGAAGCTCGCTTGACTGTTGCAATACCTGACAATTCCAGGCGCAGGGAGGCGTGGCTGGGTGACACACGGGGGTGGGACAATGAGCTGGGGGCGCGGTTCCGTCACCCTGCCGTGGGCGCACTCGGGGCTCCGTTCATCCCTGAGCAGTAGTCACAGAGGCCTCCTCAAGGTAAGGGCATGTTGGTTCCCTCACCTCTGAGCCGCCTCGCCCTTACCCTGGTGCTGGAAAGCTGGTTAGGATTGCACTCTTACAGCACAGTTGGCGAAAGCCTGGTTGAAATGGGATGACAATTAAATATGAAAAGCTATTGATGGCTAGAGAAAATCATAGCCTTTCAAAAAAACAAAAACAAATTATCATTGAAACATTCCTCTGGATGTGAACACACAAAATATTCTTAATTGGATGTGAGAGACTAACAATAAAACGTCTCTATCCTTTGGGGGGAATGAAAAGAATGACGAACAGAGATTTTTCCTTCAGGTGAATTTACAGCAAAAGTGCTCTTTGGTAGTATGAAATGGTCCACTACTCAGGAATTAGAAATCAAATCAATAATTGTAATATGTAACTTTATGTTCGAAATAAAAGCTCCCCAAGGAGACAGTTGTCATATATGGGGGAGTCGTCCTTTTGCATAGAGATACTGGAAGGATATTGGAAACCATAATAAATATGCTACAGCCCTTGCTCAATGTTGCCATGCCGGATTGCTCTTATTTGTAGCCTTTTGTGTATCAGATTATTTTGGTGTTCAAATTCTGATTTAATAATATTGTAAATATGCACTGGTATGCATAATAAAAAATTACAGGATAACACAAACTTGTTTCGTTTAAAAATCAGCCATCTCTACTTTATCTGGTCGATTGTTAACCGAGTTTGGCTGCTCATGATCTATCAATTTTATTGTTTTACTGATTACCCTCTATCAATTTAGGATCTTTTTTAAAAAAATGCAAGTCGCTTGGAGTGTTACAAATTGAAAGCAAGCAAGCAAGCAAACAAGCAAGCAAACAGTATTTATATACCGCTTTTCAACACAAAGTTCACAAAGCGGTTTACAGGCAAAAAAATAAAGTTAATTGGCTCCCTGTCCCCAACTCTTACAGGCAACTCCTACAGGAAATAAATGGTCACTACACCCACAAGAAGTGCAGCAACACATTGCCCCAAAATGTGTGTAACCAAAGAAGCAAAAAGAGCTGATGCAGGTATAAAGTCATAGACATAATTCATAGAAATATGCTTGTTGCAGTGCACACTCAGAGGGGATCTGGGGCTAGGACCTCTCATCTTGGTGATCAATATGTCAATGCAAGGCAATCCTGACACAGTCAAACGTTGTGATCTTTGTAGAAAGGCTCAGAAAGGATGGAGAAAGAAATCAAGGTGAGCAGATGGATGGAGGTGGAAGGTGGTGTGGTCCAGGATGATGCTCTTTGGCAATTGAGAGAACTGGCACCTCCAATGGAAAATAAGATTCTTCCTGCAATTATACAAATGGAGTGAGAATACTCCTTCCTCCACCCTTCCACGATCTTTTTCCTCATCTGAAGAGGATACAGCTCTTCAACCTACCCTTGATCTAACTTTCTTTCCATCGGTGGACTTCCATGCTGAACTCCAGTGCTCTTTCCTTTAAGGTAATGAAGATGTCAATCTTCTGGACAGGGCCACCTGCTGTTCAGTCCCAAATGGGTTAATTACAAAAAATATATATATTTGAAGTTTCTGTGAACAACCAAACTGTAGCAGTTCAGTATGCGTTTTGTCCAAGTATTTTTTCTCCTTGGAAGAAATCCTGCATTGGCAAAAATGCAGTTATATATTTGTTCTCCAACCATCCTCAGTGTGGCAATAAACACAGTTTATGTATCTAAAATATTTTTATCCCACCCTTCCTCTGCAAGGGCAGATGTCCAAGGCAGCTCACAATTATATGGTTCACAATTATTATGGTCCACGTTTATCCTTACAACAACCCTGCAATGTAGATTGAGCTGAGAGATCGCAACTGGCTCGAAATTCACCCAACAGAGGAAAGGAAAGCTATTGGCTTAAAATTCTATTGGCTTTTAGCTATTGGCTTAAAATTCAATATTGTCCCTTGGGGTTGACTGATCTTATTAGAAAGGAGGAGTCTAACTCTCATTGGACAAAGATGGTGGTTGCAAAAGTGAAATCTTTAGGGTTTTCCCCGGAATCTCTAATGAGTATTGGATTTGATCAAGCAAAATTACTTTTGGTCCAACGTATCTCTGATATAGAGAGACAAGATGACCTTGCCAGATCTCCAGGCTTTTTATTAAGCATAGAACGTAGGTATTTAGTTCGACCTGCTCCGTACTTAGCTAACATAGAAGTTCCTAAATACCGAAGGGCTTTTACTTTGGCTAGATGCCATTGCCTTCCATCTGCTGTACTCGAGGGAAGATTCAATAAGATCCCTTTTGGGAACAGATTGTGCCCTTGCGGAGCTGAAATGCCTGAATCAACTATGCATATTCTTTTATATTGCCCATTTTACAGCGAGTTACGTGATTCCCTATTAACTCATCTGATTAAATCAGTACATATGGACCCAGTTAGAACCACTGACTTTCTGTTAGATGATAGTAATTTTGCAAATTCATTGGCAGTTGCCCAGTTTTGTTCAAGGGCTATAGTGATTCGGGACCAAATAAGACAAGATATAAATTTGTTTGAGGGATAAACATTTTAGTGTATTTTATATTGAATGGGGTTGGTTAGTAATTGCAATATGCTGTGATATTTTGATGCCAGAGAACTAATCGAGAGTCTTAATTTAGTCTTTCAGGTTGTTTGTTTAGCATATTTGGCCCATGTAGACTCTCTACTGTATGTTTTAACTTTTGTGCTGGTCTGTGACCGTAAATAAAGACTACTACTACTACACCCAACAGAGCCATGACATCTCTCCAGTTTAAGTCGAGTAATGGCCTCATCCTATCAGGGTCTTCCACTGATGGAACTCATGGAAGGCCTTGACCACTGTTGCTGCAGCACTAATGCACATGCCTGGTACACCAGAATGAATGGTCCACGCTCACCATCTGAGCATGCCTGAATTGCTCAAACTAAAGGAGCCAGTAGGTCAGTGGAGGGCTTTCCAGGGAAGGATCAGGGAAGAGACTGAGGCTAGCTGGGGACATTCTAAGGGTGGGCCCATGGTCTGCAGCAGAACCCGTACCAGTGTGTCTGCACACTGTGGGCTAATTTAGCCAAAGCACTACGCAGGTTCACCTTCCAAGTTTTCACTGGACACATTTTGCAGTGAACATGTGCAACTATACCAGTGGTCTAGATGTTGTGTCCAGGCTCCAAGCCTATCCTTTGCCATGCTCTAGAATACCCAATCTGGTTGCCCAATCAATCTGGTGATTGGGCAACCAGAAGGGGGTAAATAAAAACATCTTCCATTTGTCACTAACCCTAACCCTACCCCCTGGCAAGCTGCCCAAACGGCTACAAGCCTGTATGGACTGCACCAGCCATTTTGCGTGCATGAATTCAGGGCGATCCAGGGGGAGTGCTGTGCTGGGTTTTGGAAATAGCATCTTGCTTCACGTCACTGCAGCCAGTATCCACCCTTCCGTCTCCCACAATGCCCCCCACCCTGCCCAACCATGAAACAACCTCACTACTGAATTTCAGGAGTCAGGACAGCCTAGGCTCTGTAATGGGGGGGGGGGATGCTGAGCTGTTGATGCACATTTTGGAGGCTCCTAATGGTAAGCAGTAGACAACAGACGCACTTGCCCTACTGGTTTAAAAGGAATGTTAAAGTAGTTAAGTACAGTCAGAGACCAAAGGGGCACTACTGACAATGTGGCATGCTGGGATAGTTCAGCACAGATGCTCCACTTTAAACAATGCCACTTTGCCCAGCTATTATGGAGCATCAAGGCATAATGTTATCTATTCTTAGGGTCTTACTACACAGATCTACACAGATCTATATGGAGAATTTTACTCCATATTTGATTTCATTATTTTTCCTGTGGGAACTGGTCTAGACATTTTACCTTCCTTACATGAACAACATCTCTACTTTGGGACACTAGTCCTCATCTGTACCACAGTTGATTTGGAATGTCCACACATCTACTTAAAACGTGGAGGTGACCAGTTATCAATAAGTTTCACTCAGACCGGAGAGAGGTTTGATTAACCAGTTTATTGCAGCGCTGCAGACTTTCTGGTTGAGCTCTGTGAGCTGAAAAGGCAACCAAAAAGCCCCGAAGAGCCGTTACATGTTCTTTTTATAGGAATAGGACAACAAGTTCATGAGCATAGCAACGCTTTAGCAACAGCATTCTGTTCTTCCCCTTTCCCCGACTAGTTTCACCCTGCTGCAACTCTTGCGGTCAGGATGGTCTTTCACAAGGCCCTTACCCAAGCATTTCTCTATACCATCTGGAGACAGACGGTTAGGTAAACATCCTCTCTCCCTTAGTTGTGCATTCTTTACCCAGCTCAGAGGACCTTTGCCCAACTTCCTGATTCTTGTTTCTTAACCCAGCAAGCAAGCGTTTTGCAGAAGCTTGGAAGCAAGGTTCATATTCTAACACCAGAGGTCAAGGGCCGACCACTGTCCCTTGCTGCCTGAATCAAACTGTAAATTGCATAAGCCAAATACAGAAGCAGACAAGCATACAAGCATATTTTATGAGACACTAAAATCATCCTGTAACAGTCCCCCCTTTTTGAAATGGCTCATAAAATATTTCTGACGCTATTGCTGGCTACGGCTTAAGGCGTGTATAACAGTACATAGCAATAATATGAGGTCCAGTGACACGACGCACTGCTTTTGCTACTAAAGCTTGAATACACTGAAGCAAACAAGGAGCCATACACAATAAGATCAAAACAATCAGGACAGCAATCATTATCCACACCACAAGACTTTTTACCCATGCTAAATTGGGCAACCAGCTGGTAAACCAGTCCCAAAAAGAATCATCTGACTGTTTTATCTTGGTTGCTAGGTCCGCCAGACCCTTGGCTATAGCATCAATCGATTGGGAATGATCACTGAAATTGAAACAACATAGCCCGCGGAAACTTGAACACCCAAATTTATGCTGAAGCAGCAAAAAATCCACGGCAGCACGATTGCGTAAAATTTCACGTCGTAGCGCTCGAATATCCTGCGCTATCATCGTGAAAGCTTTGGAAGTAGAATTAAGCTGCTTAGCCATAATGCACGCCAGTCTTGCCAAATTACGTGTGTTTGACATAGCTAAAGCAGGAGTCCCAAGAACAGAGATAGACAGTGAAAGATATTGAGCTTTAGAGAGCAGTTTTAAGTTATCATTACAGTCTGGGGGAGCACTTCAGCCGCACGACGGTGGCGAAGGGTGGGCGCCCCGGTGGGGGCTTCAAGAAGCTCCCTAGATGGCAACAAAACTGTCATGCGACTTAAACAACATATTGTTCCTTCTGTTATATTCGCAGGTATGTAATTAAGGGTGATAGCCCCACAGGTGTAAAACCAACCTTTTGGCAGCCAAACGTGTCCAAAATTATAGGACACATTTTGAATGAAATTTGGGGGACATGTCCAATTACCTGGAGGGAAAGATGTGCAACCACCTTTAACCTTCTGGTCAGTGCAGTTGGTTGCACGCATGCAAGGTGTGTTATTGCCAATGGCTACATGGGGGGTTTCTAATTCTATGGCCGGGACAGGGAGCTCATATTTAGTTGAGCCCCAAGACGGATTGGCCGAATATGAGTTGGACCAATTTTGGGCATGTGTCACAATAGTGCTGTAATTTTCCATTATCTGCGGTTCTGCACACACTGGAAAAATGCAGCGCCCCAACTCTATGTCTCCAGCATCTCCAAGTTGTACACAAAAATGGGATGTATTTGTGATCTGAGCCAAATCAAGCCATAAGTTTCCAGTATGCCGGCGCCAACCTTCCAAATTTGGATCAGCAGTACAACATAGAATTACACAAA
>JAJKFI010016949.1:0-21228 GCA_029204185.1 Lerista edwardsae | reverse complement strand
ACACACACACACACACACACACACACACACACACACACACACACTCCTTCAACTGTTCTTTGTTGCAAAAAGGTGGATAAGTGACTCACTACTATACTGTAAAGGTAAAGGTTTCCCCATGAACGAATGGTCTAGTTGTGACCGACTGTAGGGGGCAATGCTCGTCTCCGTTTCTAAGCCTGTAGACCCGCAGTTTGTCCGAGGACAAGCTTCTGTGGTCATGTGGCTGGCATGACTATATGCTGTATCGCACAGAACACCGTTTCCTTCCCACCGAAGTGGTACCTATTTATCTACTCGCATTTTTACGGGCTTTCGAACAGCTAGGTTGGCAGGAGCTGGGACAAGCAGTGGGACTGTACTACTATACAATACTGTAATGGGCTGGAAATGACACTGTAACACTGGTTCCATGAGGCAATTAATATGTTTTATTTCCCCTTACAACTGTATCATCCCCACCCCATGGGCAAGACTGTAAGTATGTTTGCGCAGAAATAACTTGGATAACGAATTTGGATTAAAATGTGTGTTTAGCATTCTTCTATCAGCAAAAAAAGTGTACTCAGTTTTTGAAGTTTAATGAAATGGCTCCTGCAACTACTTAAAATGGTTTGACACCATGTAGGCTGCTTTTCAGTTGCAACAACCCTCAGCTCCCCTGCAAGGAAAGCTCTTATTACCATTTGAGAGAAAGATTAGATAGTCACCCCTTCTCAAGAGTGTCAGAAGAACTGGAAAAAAATAAAGATCTTTGCAGGCACTGGAAAGGTTGTTCAAAAAGTAGTCAGAAGGAGAATTCCCCTCCCCCATCTTTGTGCCTGGCACCCATTTAAAGGGCACATCAGTGTCTGATGCAGGGGCGTAGCTGAAGAATTCACTGGGCAACAAGCTTTAGATGGGCAACAAGCTGAGCTTGAGACTAGTGGTCAAAATTGGAAAAACCTTGGTATGTATGAATAATTCATGTTATATACCATTCGATGTGGACTTTAATGCAGAATGCAATGAAACAAATTGGAGTGCAATATCTTCATTCTCTCAAACGTTATGGCCAAAAAAACCCAAGACCCCTGCTGGCTCAGGCCAAAGGCCCATCTAGTCCAGCTTCCTGTATCACACAGTGGCCCACCAGGTCGTAAGACGCCTGTATCCTGTTGCCACTCCCTTGCACCTGGCATTCTGAAGTAGCCTACTACTAATGTAAGAAAATGAAAATACAACTGTGATGTCACTTCCTGTTGTGACATCACTTTCAGGGCATCATTTTGCCCTCTGAACAGGGCTATATTTTCATTAGCTATGGCAGTAGTCTGATGGAAATTTCGACTCCGCATATTTCATCACTAGCCACCTGCAAAAGGAAGCCTCCTGTGCCTTTAATATGTGCATAGGAATTTTTATTTTTGCAAATGCTAGCATTTCTCAACCCTGCAAGACAAGCTGCACCACAGGTCAACATTCCCTCTTCTACAAAGTATCTAACCCAGGGGTCAGGGAACTTTTTTACCTTCTACCCCAAAATATATTTAGATACGCCAACGTTACCCCCACCCCCACCCCAGAACAAAAGAAAAAAAATTACATATTGGAACCCATTGCTTTTTATTTGATTAATGAGCTTAATTAATGCTATGTAAATATGAAGTTGTAAAGGGTTTGGGAGAGTAAGGAAAGTTCTTTAAATATTTTTTAATCTTAAACTTATTGTAAATATCTAACCTGCTTAGTTAGATTTGATTTTGTCATATGGGGTGTTAAAATATTCTTGCTTGATGACATCACTTCCTTTGGGCCCCAGTGATAAAAAGTTTGAGAGCCATTGTACTGGATTAAAGAAAAACACTTTTAAGGCCAGAAAGTAAGATAAAGGGGCAGCCTCCAAAGACTTGTTTCAGAATTTAAAAGATTTGTTTGCAACTCTGGATCAAACCAAAAAATGATAGCAGTAGCCATTCTTTTATGTAGATATCTGTTTCATGCACTTGTCAAACAGGGAATACCTCATTTATATCACAAGGAGTGTGCATGTAGGTAAGGAGATTTAGCTCGCCTCATACAAACATCTCTTAATGTAAAAAATCAGATCCTCTCCACTTTAAATATTAACAGGATGAATGGGAGCAAAACAAATACATCTGTTGCCCGATTAGTTTGACATAGCTGTGGAGAAGGCAAGGGCCATTCCTAATGTGTGCTAATACAAAGGGGGCTATGCAACTTAGCAGCACAGTATCTGCTTTTCCATTCTGGAGAAGGCAAATAGTACTAATGCAGAAATGCAGCAAGCGTTCCTACATTTTGTCTCCTGCAGCTCGCTTTCCCTCTTGCCTCGCCTCACACTGTATGCTTGTCTGGCGCCTCTCTTTGGTGTCCTGCGCACGCGCATATGCCCCACACACCCCATGACACGCTGAGCCCCAATCTGGATCAGAGGATCGTTGCACCAGGCTACAACTTGAGGGGGACAATCTGGTGTCAGCTCAGACTGTTACTCTGCAGCCAGTCGTGTTTGCCCCAGCCTGCACACTCCTTACGTTCAGTGGCCAGCCCAGCCGGTGTCTCTCAATTTCTGTTTGCTCAGAAGTAAGTCAGATTGAATTCAATGTGCTTTACTCCTGGGGCAGTGTGTGCATTGGACTGCAGTTTTAATTAAGATGGGGTGCAATCCTATTAATACTTACCTGGGAGTAAGTGCCACTTACTATAATGACATTCATGGACTTGCACTCTTAGGCGATCAATTTTTAAAAAAACCTCCGTTCCAATCAGCCCCCCCCCCCCCCAGCAACAGCACCCAGTCTTAGGAGACACCTTCCCTCACACATGGACACTTTGGGACATTAAAGAAGCGCTGCATCTGGCCTTAGGCAGCGATTGAAATGATGGGGCTGTGTGTTCTGTAAGAAGCCTGAGTGAGGGGTGCGCAGTTCCCCCCGGCAGGGCAATGGAAGGGGGGACAGAGGCGCACCAGGGTGAAACTGCGCCCATGGCATGCAACGTCATGACGACACGACATTGTGACGTCATGATGTTGGGGTGTGTGGCTTCTGTCCGCCATGTCAGCTAACATGGCAGGCAGAAGCCAAGCCCCGCCTTTTGCCTGAGCAGCGGCCAGAAGACCCTGTGCACCTCCCCGGTTAGCAGAGCTGGGTGTTGCGCGGCGTTTCACAGCCGCTGCTCAGGCAAAAGTGCCCGAGCAGTGGCCAGGAGAAGCTGCGTGCCTCTCCAGCTCTGCGAACCGGGGAGGCGCGCGGCTTATCCTGGCTGCTGCTCGGGCCCGAGCAGCGGCCAGGAGACACCGTGCACCTCCCCAGTTTGTAGAGCAGGGGGTGCGGCTTCTCCTGGCTACTGCTCGGGCAATTTTGCCTAAGCGGCGGCCAGGAAACTCCAGTGCCTCGCCGGTTCTGGGGGGGGGGGTGCAGCGTCTCCTGGCCGCTGCTCGGGCAAAACCCGAGCAGCGGCTGAGGGAAGCCGCGTGCCTTCCCAGCTCTGTGAGCTGGGGGGCGCACAGGTTCCCTTGGCCGCGGCTCAAGTGTCCTCTAGGGCGTTGCGTGGGGGGAGTAAGGGCCATCGGTGCCCACTGGAAAACGGTGCCCATGGCTCTTGCCATCCCTTGCTACACCCTAGATACGCGCCGGGGGGGGGAAGACGCGTGCGCCAGCAGGGCAACAGAGGCGGGGGTGGGGGAAAGACGCATGCCTTCCCTCGCCTCCAATGTCCTGCCGGGAGGAACTGTGCGTCTCTCGCTGGACAGCGAGGGGTGTGCAGTTCCCCCCGGCAGGGCAACAAAGGGGGGGAAGATGCGTGCGCCAGCAGGGCAACAGAAGCGGGGGTGGGGGAAAGACGTGTGCCTTCCTTCACCTCCGATGCCTGGCCATCCCTGGCTTGCCTCTTCACTGCCGCTCTGCTCCGCTGCCGCTCAGGTCCAACGCGCTGCCGCTCTCCTCGCTGCGTCCATGTGCTCTAAACTGCCGTGGTGTGAAAAGCAGAGCAGGCGCAGAGCAATCTGGGGCGCGTTTTGCAGGCCAGTGAAAGTGGGCAGAGCAAAACAAACAAAACAAAACAAAACTGAGCCAGCCAGCCAGCGACGGAACCGGAACTGGGGTAATGGACGGTCGCGCTGCCAAGACACAGCCGGGCATGCATATAGATTCATATTTTTACCTCATTTGGGGTAATTTACCCCTGTTCCCTGACCACTGATCTAACCCTTTTCATGGGCCTGTCCCTTAGGCAGGGAACCAGAAACATGCCTGAAAGTCCCACCTCTGCACTGCTGCACTTGAAAGTGTTGCTTCACCTGTTCAACCATTAATATGGAATTTGCCTGCCATATTGTTTGCCTGCAGGGATAGAACTACCCAGGGATAGTTCTTCCCCGTGACTAAGAATGCTCTCCACAGGTATAGCAAGAGTTGCTCATAGTCAGCAGGGAGAATGTTTTTTTTCCAAGCACATTCACACTGGGCCAAGGCTTCCAGGAATGTCCCCACTCACCCCATCATGCATTGCTGACCTTGCTTAAGGTAACATTGTAAAAGGGTTCTTGTAAGCGTGGTGGACCCCTATCTTCTTTTGAATCTAGTCTGTCACTGAATCCTGCTAAACTGCGGTAGAAAGATGTTGACATAATCACTGTTTCTTCATTCCAGAAGATTTTGTAACACAGACCCTCAATTAGCATTGCCAAACTTAAATGGTCTGTTACAAATGCTCACAACATTGTACAACTCTAACCAACATATATTATTAGGATTCCTATTTTAAAACGGTTATTTGGTAACCACAGATAAGCCTAAGGCCAAATTTCTGGGGTGAGGGGAGGATTTCTATCAGAAAGATTCATAGCCTGCTGTGCCTGTGCCAGTGAGATAGAGGAACACGTGGGTGACTGTGTTATATGTCTAGGGAACTCTGGTGAGTGTGTTAATTGCCTTCCAGCACTGAAGGGACAATTTGCTTAACTCATAGGGCAGAGGAAAACAGGTAAGGAGTGTTCTCTCTGCTGTACTCTGCCTTTTCAATTTTTTCCTCTTGATTCTTCAGGCCAAATGAGGAAGACTCAGGATCAGATTAACCAATTATTAAACAAGCTTTAAAGTAATGGTGGTGTGGGAAGGATTGCTTAACACCCCCACCCTGTTTTTTCCCATCCTCCCTGTTATTTTTCCCACTGGAGGAAAAAAATGCTAGCATGATACAAGTGCCTGTGTTGTTTTTCTACGGGATGCGATAATCCAGATCAGGAAAATGACACAAAGAAAGAACTAAAAACACATGCATCTGTGGCGGTGCACTAACTATTAATCAGAGCCCCCTACAACTACTTTAATTTTTTTTAAAGCAGGGAAATCTCCTCAGGAACCTCCTGCATCACATGCATCTTGCTCCTTTCCAAATCCTAGTTTGAATTTTTCTTCTCTTTGGTCTTCTTTTGCCATCAGCAGCCTCTCTTCCGAAATAAACAGCTGCTTTGGGGGAACAGATTTTGTCAGGCTTATAAGAAGGAAAGGGTTAAACCCCTTCCCTGCCTCACCCACGTCACAGTCCTGATCCTGATCAATAGACCTCCACCCCACCCTCTAAGGCTGCTTTTTATAAAGAATAAAGACGTCACACCTAGTTTGGCTTCACGTATTTGTTTCCTCTTGTCTCCATTTCAGAAATAGCTATGCACTGGGGCTGGTTCTTTACTTCCCTAAAGAAGGAAAGAAACATGCCCTGCCTGTTTTAAGGCAATGTTCTTCAACCTTGGGATTGGGACCCAATAGGGTCATGAAGCCTTAGTTGTGGGGTTGCAGCAACTTACAGGAAAGAAAAAAGTTGGAGACCACTGGACCAGAGCACCACCAGGTAAAGAGGGATGCGCCTGGTGTACCCTTCAGAGATTGTATCCCAGTCCTGCTCAGGTGCTTAGCAACTGTGGTAAAATAGCTTTCACTAGTGTCAGGCTTCATGGTAGCTCTTTTTCTGCTCTCTCTAATAAGAGTATTTGGTTACACTGAACAGTGCTGTGCATTAAGGGGATGGGGGTGGGTGGCGATGGTGGGTGGGTAGGGTCCTGGGAAGGGACGGAAATGACAGTGGGGTCCCCAGTTTAATTATTTATTAATATATTGGGGTCATGGCCCAGAAAAGGTTGAAGACCACTGTTTGACAGTATACCTATTGATGCATATCAGCAATCTGAGAGAAAATAGCATTTAAGTTAATACAGTTGCAGTACATTTGGAATGCTTTTTTTTTTTTACTGTTTATTGCACAGTTCAGGATTTATTTTTAGGCTTTTTATTCCATTTGTCCAGCATTTCCTTAATGGACTCTATGTGAATCAATGTTCATTTTTGATAGCAAGTGAAATTGCTTGTCAATACTACCAGTATATCTGCAGCAGTATCCACAAGCGTTAGGTTCCTGCAAAACCTAGTGGATACCAAATTAGAGGATATTGAAATATGGGGTTAGGTGCAAGGGAACCATCTTCACTTATACACTCTGTGAAGTTTATGAATCTGAATTTTACCTTGAACTCTGTGGGCTGGGTGACAGTGCTATGGAACAATTCCCAAGATTAGCAAATTAATTATCTTTCCTAACAATATGCAAAGAGAGCACAAACAGTTCCTATTTTGTTTAAAATTGCATTCAACAGATCATCCCCCCTCTCTCACACACCCCCACACCCCCACCCCACACACACAGAGAGAGAGCGCAAATCCAAACAGAAAATTACATTTTAAATGGAGGGAAAGTTTGATCCTAAGTGAAGTGCTCCTAAATGAAATAAAAACAAAAACTATAGTAACACCAAGATCACACTGACTTCACTTATCACTTGTACAAGTGAATTCACTTGTACAGGATTGAACTGCACTTCTGTGCTCGCACTACCTTTTTCAAGTAATCCTTTCTATTCCTCCAGCCTTGCTGAAAGCAATAGGGTGGGGATCAGTATGACAGCTGCTTAGCGACTGCGCAGCAATCATAAGTTGCAAGCAGCAAACACGTTCTGAGAGTTTCTCTCTTTTACACAAGCGGATTTTTGAAGTCAGAAGCTGCAAGCACGCCCGACACCCAAAGCCCCAGCAGCTGTTAAAAGCGCTTCCTTCCCTGCCAGCCAATCAGCAATGCGAATATAAACGTCTGGTAGCGTCTCAGCCAACAGCAGCACTTGTAACATTGAAGGCTTCTCAGCCTCCGTTCTACAAGCAGAAAACGGTTCCGAGTTTCTTTCTTTTTTCCACAAGTTGTTTTTTAAAAGTTAAGCAGAAACATTCCCAGCCCCAAATGTAAATAAAGACAGAAGGGAGGTAAAAATCACTCCCAACAAACTGAGCTAAATGGAGTAAATTTAACTGGGGAAAGGAGCAGCTCGGCATTGCGTCCAGCTGTAAGCTGCTCCAGTTAGCTGCCCTCTTGCTACTTAATCAACCAGCCGCCCCCAGATGACAGGGGAAAGCCCTGCCTAGCCAGTTCCCTGAGAAAAGGCCTGTTGACTAAAAAAACGCCTTTGAAATCGAACCCCTGTCTGCAATGCGAATGCAAACCTTTGGTAGCGTCTCAGCCAACAGCAGCGTTAGTAACATTATAGGGTTCCCTGCTCCCTTTCTACAAGCTGCAAGCACGCTAGGCTCATAATGGCCCTAACGCGAGCAAGCCTCGCAGATAGAGAGAAAGAGGTCGTGAGGAACTGGGATATGTTGCCAAAAAGCCTTCCCATGTGAAGAGGACTGTAAAACCACGGAGCCAGCTTTAGTTTTGCTGACACCAATTCAAGACAGAATTATCAATCAATCAATCAATCAATCAACCAACCAACAGGTACTTATATACCGCTTTAAAACACGAAGTTCACAAAGCGGTTTACAGGCAAATGGTAATAATAATAAAATTAAATGGCTCCCTGTCCCGAAGGGCTCACAATCTATTAAAAAAAAAAAAAGGCAAACCACCAGCAACAGCCACTAGAACACTGCGCAGGTGTGAAGAGGGACAATTACTCTCCCTCTGCTAAACATAAGAGAAACACCACTTGGAAAAGTGCCTCTTGCCCAGTTAGCAGGGGTAACAGCACAAGGAGTAATGCATGCTTAGCCAGCACAAGGGCCACTGTAAAGTATGTTTGGACCACTCTCAGAATTGGGGGGATGGCGCATGTCTGTATGCTGGCCTCTGATTCCAAGAGTGGTGCAAACATACTTTACTGTGTCCCTTGTGCTGGCCAAACTCCAGGTTAGAACTGCGCTCTAAGGGCGCGATCCTAACCAACTTTCCAGGCCCAGGGTAAGGGCAATGCAGCCCCGAGGTAAAGGAACAATCATTCCCTTACCGTGAGGAGGCTTCTGTGGCTACTACTCCATTGCAGAATGTAGCATTGGCACAGCTATGTCAGTACTGGAAAGTTGGTTAGGCTTTGGGCCTGAGTCTCATTCCATTTTGGAGCAGCATTTCCACTGAAATACATGCTGCAGGATCTTTAATGTTGATAAAAGCAGGTCTGGCCCTTTCATGAAGCAGATTGGTGGGAGAGCACCAACCCCTGTCTACCCACTCACCTCCACTGCTCCTCCCACTCCCTGGATTGAAAATAGAAGAAGGGAATTGGGCAGATGAATTGTGGAACAGAGGAGAGGAGAGGACTTGAGCACTGGAGAGGCTAATTTTTCTCATATTTATACCACCCTTCCTCCAAAGAGCTCAGAGTAGTGTACTTAGTTCCTCCTCTTCTTTTGCCCTCACAACAATCCTGTGAGGCTGAGAGAATGTGACTGGCCCAAGGTCACCTGGCTTCATGGCCTGGTTCATGGCTGAGCGAGGGTTTGAACCTGGAAGTACCCAAACCACTATACCAGTTGTTCCCAAACTGTGAGCTGTTGCTCCCCAAGGAGCCACAGAAACCATCCAGGGGAGCCACAGAATCCTCATGAAAAATTTGCCACCCTATAGGATGGCAGGGACTGTATAGGATTGTAGCCCTAATAGGGAGCTGCAGCCAATGGCCCAGTAAGTCAAGGGAGCTGCCAGTCCAAAAAGTTTGGGAACTAGTGCACTATACCATTCTGGCTCTCTCAGCCTTTGGCATGTAATATCTAAGGCCCACCTAAGCCCATAAACTTAGGCCGGTGATTCATCCACTGCTCTGGTTTACCTCTAGAATGAGGAAATGGCCAAAGCAGTGGATGAAGTCACACCTATGTGACCTCGGCTGGGCCATAGAGCCCGGTCAACTCCTTGGAGCTTAGGGTGATGAAACTGCCCTAGAGTGGTGCTGGAGGAAGACTCAGCACAAATTTGACCAAACCCAGGCAAAATTAATGCCTATTCTGCAGCAGTGATGTCAACTAAGAAGGACGACTTCTCTGCCACCACTGCTGCAGCAGAGTGTCGACCAGCGGACTTGTCCCACATTGTGCAGGGCTTGTTGCATGTGACACCTCAGGAGAATCAAGGCAATTCTCTGCAGACCCAATGTGACACATTCACAAAGCATTTTGCGAATAAGGTCGCTCAAATTTGACTTGATTTGAACTCCATTGGTGGTTCACATGAGAATGGTATGGATATATAATGATGGGCGTCCCACTTTTATGGGAGGAAATGCAGGAGATTGATTGGAGTTTGGTTGGCTGAAGAAGGTGAAGGAAGAAAGTGGGGAAAGGTGCAGTTTAAGCTGATGGAGAAAGAAAAAAAGACAAGGTAAGAGTGAGGATGCAATCCTAACCTGGAGTTAGGCCGGCACAATTAGGCCAGCAAAGTTTGACCGGCACAAGGGACACCATAAAGTATGTTTGGACCACTCTTGAGTCAGGGGGGATGGCGTTCTTCTATGTGCTGGCCTCTCTGACTCCTAGAGTGGTCCAAACGCACTTTACGGTGGCCCTTATGCCCGCCAAACTTTGCTGGCCTAACTGTGCCAGCCTAACTCCAGGTTAGGATTGCGCCCTCCCTCAGTCATCCTCATTTCTTAAAACGTTAAAAATGCTTTTCAGTGTAATGTAATGATGCAACTTCCTGGGCTGATGGTTCTCAGAGTGATCCAAGTTGTGCACTACTGCCTTCCTTCAAAGATTTCTCTTGATTTCTGCCCACTGTAGGGGATGATGGCAAAAAGAGTGGCAGTTATTGGTGCTGGTGTGAGTGGACTGACATCCATCAAAGCTTGCCTGGATGAAAGCCTGGATCCCACTTGCTTTGAGCGTAGTGATGACATTGGAGGGCTGTGGAGATTCACAGTGAGTAGAAGTCTTGTTGTTCACCCGGCACGGGGTCTTTTCTGGATGGGAGGAAAGGCAGGAGAGAGGGGGAACAGGGCAGAGGGAGGGCAGTCCCATGAGTGGGACGGGGTGGCCTGGGGAGGGGGGAGGAGCCAGGGTCCAGCAGTTATGCTAGATCCAAACCCTCATCCCTGGGCCATGTGGCCCCAATCTGGGCTGCGCTGGGCAGCTCAGACTTGTGCCTGCTATTTTACAGGTACAGGTCTGAGCAGCCTCATTGGGCTGAATGTCCCCTTACCCCACAGTGGGCTACAACTGCCTCCTATCTTGGGTAAGATACACCACAGGTCAGTCGGCCTGCCTGTTCCTGCTCAAATTAGGATTGGGCTTCCCATTCAATACTCTCAGGAAAGTGTATATAGGATTGCAAAAATTTTAGACTATCACATACTCCCCACCCCCTCCCCCTAGGGAGCACACCCCCAAGCCCTTCCCTTGCTCCTGTCCTGGCCTGCTCTCTCTCATCTTTCCTTCTCCTTCCTCATACTCCTACTCCAGTTCTCTTTTCCCTTCGGTGCCCCTTCTCCTGCTGCCTCAGCTCATTTCAAGGGGTGCCATCTAGGCTAATAGCCCCATCCCAGAGGTTCAAAGTGATGATGTCTTTGGCAAATGCCTCCAAGGCAGCTCACCTGAGCCACAACCAGCAGTAGTGGCTTCTCCACTTTTAACCATTGAATCCTCAGCAACAGGTATTTTCTATTGGAATTCTGAAGGAATACACACTTGTATGCTCAGATATTCTGGGGAGGCTTTGCTCCAAGTTCTTTAGCATTCTGGGATTATGTTGTTTTAATGGAGCAGGGCCATGTTATTTGTCCTTCAATGTTTTGTTTTTCTTATAAATATCAGCTGTTGGAGTGGGGATGGAATCTGGATTGGTTCTATAGCAAAATAAAAATATTATAAAGTTCTGCACTGTGGTCCTGATCCTTATCAGGGCCCCTCTGGCTTCTCTTTGAAAAATGAAAAACCAGAAGTCCAAACAGTGGGCGTAAAGTCACATGTAGTCTGACTTTGGAGATTACACACACACATCCTCACACATTCATGGAGTATAGGTTTATCAAAGACTATTAGCCATGAAAGCTGAATGAAACTTCCAAGTTCAGAGGAATCTACCTCCCAAAACCAAATGCTAGGTGAGCAAATAACACACTGCCTTTATGCCCTGCTTGTGAGCTTTCTAGAAATGTGTGGCTGGCCACAGTTGGAAAGAGGATGTTGAACTAGATAGATCTTGGGTTTTATACAGAATGGCTCTTGTTCTTGTCCTCTAGGAAAAGGTAGAGGAAGGCAGAGCAAGCATCTATAACTCAGTGATCACCAATTCCTCCAAAGAAATGTCTTGCTTTAGTGATTTTCCAATGCCTGACCATTTTCCAAACTTCCTGCACAACACCAAATTCTTGGAATATTTGCGACTGTATGCAAAGCACTTCGATCTGCTCAAGTATGTCAAGTTCAAGGTATGTTGACACAGTATGTTCTGTCATATAAGTGTAAAGCAATAGCCAAAGTAAACTTGCATTCATGCTACAAAAGTAAATTAATTTTATACTAGTTTAATAGCTTCCTCAAAAGCATCTTGGGAACTGTAGTTTGATAGGGTGCTGAGAATTCATTATAAGAGTGTCCAGTTGCCTTTCTGATCTCCAAGAATTATTGATTCTAAGATCTCCTGGACAAATGGATAGGTTCTTAAACTGGTTTGATTAATAATCTGTAGTAGAAATACACTCAATTACAGACAGGTGGAGTAGAGTACACCAGATTACAATCAAATGCTGCCATGAACAAGGGAACATCTAGGCCTTGATCTTTCTCCATCTTGCAAGTTGTAGCTTCTAGCTGCAATGGCCTCTTCACAGCTGGTGGGAATTAAGCTCATTAGGAATAAGGTGTGTTATCTGCTTCCCAGTGGCCAAGGGAAACAGATAACCCATCAGAGAGAAGAATACCTTGCGGGAGGCCCAAGGCTGTTTATTAAGGAAGATTTGCTGCAGCTGTGAACCTCTGGCTGGGAGGGGGTCAGAGCAGTGACCGGAATTTGACTTGTGGCAATTAACATTTGGAGGTTTCAAACCACCCTGGGTTCTGGTTGGCTAGAGCAGGGGCCAGTGCTATGGTAACCAAAAGGGGATAAAAAGAACCCTCAGGATTGAAGAGGATTGGGTGTTCTTCACATTATTTGGTCTCAGGCAGCTCAAATCCCATGATGGGCATCTGGCCTCACAGGTAGCCTGGAGAGCTGGACACTTTTCTCTGCTGGGTAAAGTTACCAGATGAGAGATAGGAATGCATAGCTAGGAAGTTAGCTTTGTTATTTTGGAGTGTTTCTTGAATTTATTCATAAACTTCTTGTACTTAAACTCTAATTGTGTAACCTTTATTCTTAAAAAACTATCTTTTACAGAGCTGTGTTGGTCTTGAGTACTGGGAATAGGAGTCAGCTATCTGGCCTAGCTGGTGGGTCTAACTACCAAAGTTCAGTCCAGAGTCTGAACATGTCTGGAGTGAGGGGAAGCCAGTACTTACAAGGGCTGGGCAACTGAGCCCTTAGGGTCTCAGAGTTCCCTGACCTGAGACAATGGCCTAATTCAGGGTGGTGGCAGTCCTACCAGATTCAGTACTCTAAGATTTGGTTTAATTGGCAAAGAACCGTACCTTGCAGTCTCAAGGTATGTTGTGCCCTCCTTGAGATTGCCAGGAACAGAGAAATTCTTTTCAAGAATTGGTAGGCAAGGCATCCCTTAAGTGTCTAGCCTACTTAGAAAACTAAATTGGGCGTGTAGGATGGCTCCTGGACCACTGGGATTTGTCAGATGGGCCAGGAGAGGAAATCAACTACCGGTGGAAGTGAAGGTGGGGGTGCCTGTGAAAGGATGCACACTTTCACTGTGACAAATACACATCTCCTATACACTTTCTTCACAAGGAAGCAAGCCCTCTGAGACTTCCTTTTGAACTTCCCACTGCTCAGAGAAGAAGAGAGCATAAAACACAATATCAGAGTAGCTAATTGCAGAATAAGTCTCCTTTTTCTGGCTTCTCGGCAGACCACTGTCGTCCATGTAGAAAAAAAGCAAGATTATGCTACCACTGGCCAATGGATTGTGATCACAGAGAGAGATGGAAAGCAGGAATCATCCACCTTCAGCGCCGTTATGATCTGCACAGGCCATCAGATAGAAGCCTACACACCACGGGAGTCTTTTCCTGGTATGGCATTATTGAAGTGATCTGCAGCTTTGCAGGTGGCTGAAAACCTAAAAATGTTTTGCTATTCCTACAAAAAATTTTTTTAAAACAGTCTGTGCCAGTGATTATTATGCAAGAAAAACTGAGTGCCAGCAATTGGGGATGGAGCTGGCCAACTATAGGCAATCAAACTGCTGGGGTGCCAAAACCTGAATTGCTCCTGTACTGCTTCAGTTATCTTGAATGTCTTAAGAAGAGAAATTCACAGCACAGTCCTATACTACACTGGAACAGGCAGGCCAGCTGGCCTGCCCTGTATCCAGCACAATATAGGAGGCTGCTGGAGCTCACAACAGGGTAAGGGGACGTTTTCCCCTTACACTGGGGGAAATCCCCCGCCAGCCCTATGGAGCTGCTCAGATCTGTACCAGCAAAATAGCTGGCGCAAATCCAAGTGGTCAGATTGCCCCTGCCCAACCTGGGGATGAGGGTTAGGATCTAGCCTAATGACTGGATCCATACTCCACCCCCTCCCTGGGCCAGTCTGCCCAAAGGCCGGCCCTCCCTCCATCCCATTCCGCCCCCTCCTGCCTTACCCCGCCCTCCTCAAGCCCCCATGCTGGCCAAACTCAGACAATGTGGGAGCAGCTTATCAGTGCTCCACATTGCCACCCCTTGGCTGGCGCTGCTGCCTACACCGACCCAGCACCTCCATCTGTGGTGCAGACATGCCTTATGGCATGTTTGCTACTATACTGGGCCAATGCATCAGCTCAAAGGTGCCTTGGACTGTGCCCTCAAGCTTCCATTTTGGGAGGAAGCGGATAAGGGAGGCTGGAGGTAAGGGCCTCACGTGCTGGCCCAGGGATGGGGTTGGGATTGGGATACATCCGTTAGGTCACATCCAAGGTTCTGTCCCTGGGCACCGGGCCCCAATTTGGGCCGTGTGGCTTTCCTTGGATCTGCACCGGGATTTCATGGGCACAGATCTGAAGAACTCATAGGGGAGGCTAGAGCCTCCCCTGGTGCAAGGGCACAAATGTGCCCTTGTGCTTGGGAGGCTCCTGCTGCCTCCTAAGTGGTGCTGCATACAGTGCAGACCCCCAGCATGCCTGTTCCGGTGCTACTTAAGATTGTACCCTCAGTGACACAAGAAGTGATACTAGTAATGCATTTTATTAGTGGTACAAGAGCAAAGAGTGTGGTGGAATTAGTCTTGTCAATGGTGCAAGAACACAGAATGAGACTCACATACTACAAATCAGCACCTCAGACACAGTTCAATGGTTACTGAAGACTCATGCTTCCAGCTCAGCACAAGGTTCTTGCAGTGGAGTGAGAGCTGGGGTTGCTCGTTTTCACATAGGAATTATCCTTCCAGCAACTGAAGGGTTATGAAAGGTAATTTTTGCCTCTGTACTGTGGGAGCTGGAGAAGCCAGATCTGTGAGAAATATACCTATTTTCCTCAAACTTTTTCAAAGGTTATTCTAGGGCTGGAGGCTACCACCTCCTCCTGAAGTTTTGTGCTGATGAGACATTATGTATACAGACACTCAGAATGTGAGACATTATGTACAGTGCTGTAACGTAGGTGGAGCCCGAGGAGCCCAGGTGGAGTTCAAAGGGGGGCGCAATTTTTGCAGCAGCAAAAAGCAAAGAACTAAAGTATTTTGAAAATTGCGCCCCTTGTCCCCTCTATGACTTCTTTCGACCTGATTTTCCTGTTGTTTCCACCCTCATTCCCACTCAAATGGCTCCTTACAACACCTGGAGGAACCGGAAGTGAGGGTGAATTGAAATGCCTTGTTTATTAAACTCTTTGTTGGAGAACCTCCAAATAAAGAAATGGGCGGCTACTCCCGGTTTCCTTAAGATAGGCCTGGAGAGAATGCAGCCGTGCGCTGGTGGTGAGTTTGGGAAAAGTGGGGGCGCAAAACAATTATTTGCTCCAGGCACATTTTTCATTAGTTATGGTTCTGATTACGTATACAGACACTCAGAATGTGAGCAAAGGTGCAGACTCCTCTCAGTGTATTAGAACCTGCAAGCTGCAAAAACCAGCTCTGTGGGAGTAGGGTTTTTTTTCCAGTATGTTTATATAGCAGAGAAGGGTCAAGTAAAGTCAAGAAGAATTCAATCTCCAGCTCATTACAGGGGATGAACAATAAATAGCAGCCTGTATTAGAAGCCTTCAAAACACCAAATTTAGCTGTAGCTGCCGTCAAAGCTATGTCAAAAATTCAGTTTTGCAAGAAGGAAATTCAGGATCTGCACCCTGGGGCCTCCTTCTGCAAATTTGTGGAGTAGGCGAGTTGTGTGCTCAATAAATAATGTGTTCTTTTAAAAAAGCATAAGGACAGCTTTTTTCAACATTTCCGTAGAAATTGATACTCAGCACCATGGATAGTGCAAAAGAAACAGCACTGCATTTTGTACTATTGAAGTTTAAGTGCATCAATTTAATTTCAGGAATTTGGAAACACTTTGACATGTTCCAAACATATTTACCGTGGGGGGGGGGCCCTGTACATGTTTCAAAATGCAACATCAAAAGTGAAAATGGGCTTTAGAGAATTTGAATGGGAATTTGAAACCCCAACAGTTCAAAATCTATATCCAGAATCCCAAAGGTGGTTCTTGCAACTTGAAGTCTTTCTACAATGCTGTCATTGATCTTTGCTTCTTGGCAGGTTCTGAAAAGTTTATGGGCAACTGTCTCCATAGTCGAAATTACAAGAACCCAGAAGGCTTCAGTGGGAAAACTGTTGTGATCATTGGAATGGGGAATTCAGCTGCTGACATTGCTGTGGAGGTCTGTCGGAAGGCAAACAAGGTATAGGGAGATGGAGTCACAGATGTGGGGGAGCACTATAACATTTCAGATGGGTGCTTGGATCTTATTATGGGCTTTTATTACAAAATAGATACCAGCCCTTGGTTGACAGATCATAACCCAATTTAAGGTACATTTCACCAGCAATATCATTTCACCTGCAGTTGGTGAGAGGAGGAGGACTGACAGAAACAGAGAGGAAACAGTTCTAGATAGATGTTGTTGTAAAGGTAAAAATGTATATGATGAAAAACAAATTCAGAAAGACTTGGATTCAAATAATCACTCAACCATGACACTCATTGCATAACATTAAACCAATTACTCTCAGCCTAACCACAGACAACTTGTGAGGATGTAAGGGCTTGCAGGTCAAGTGAAGTTGGGACACTTTACTCACCAGTACCGCCAGATAACAGACCTGCCAACACAATCTAGGTCTAGGTTTGTGATTAGCAGAATTGCTTTCACGCCAAAAGCTTGGAGAACAAGGAATAGACTGGTCTGCTCCCCTCCCCACACAATCCAGAGTGGATTGCAGAGTTAGGTGCAACTTCTGCAGTCAGAGCCAAGAATGCACAGAAAGACCTGATGAAACCTGAAAACATCTCCAGGTTTTCATACATTCCATACATTCCAGCCTGCCCTCTTGGGTTATCTGAAGGGCCTCTCCTTCAATTGCTGCTTCTATCCCAAATTAAAAGAATGACGGCTCAGGGGCAAGCCTTCTCTGTATTGGCACCACGAATACAGAATTCCTTCCAGAGGAATCAAGAACTACCCCATCCCTCATAATATTTTGGAGAGGGCTCAAAACATCTCATTTTGTCTGTCATTTGGATGTTGTTTGCCTCTCTGCCTCTTGAATAGTGCTGTCCCTTGGACAGTTTCTTTTCCTCCCACCAATAGCCTGTCGAGATGTGTTGGGTCTTGCCCTGTTTCAAATGTTTTGAATGTGTTTTAATGTTTAAATTAATGTTTTAATGCTTTGGGTTTTGATATTTTTACTTATTGTTTTACATTGTACTTTTATTATGTAGCTCTATAAGCTGCCTTGGGCATTTGCTTTGGTATGGGAAAGGCTGGGTGTTATTGTTATTATTATTGCTATTGGTTGTGCTAAACCTTGCCTCACCCTGGTTTTGAGCCTGGATGAGTACTGGAATACAATCTGCTCCAATTCCTAATCCCAGTGTGCCACAGATCAAAAGCTGGTGCAGAGCAAATTGCCTCAGCAATAACATGGATGGGAAAGGCTGAGTACCTTGGTCAAATTCGAAGATAGAGACTATAACAAATGAGATTCTAGCCTAGATCTCCTTTCTCACAATCCAAAGTATTCGTTTTTAATTTTAGCATCACTCTCTGTGCACAATGCCTCTCAGATCATTTGTACTACTTTCATTATTAGCCCCTGTGATCATTAGGGTGCAATCCTATACTGCACTGGAATGGCGAGGCAGGCCGCCCTGCGCCATATCCTAGCGCAGTATAGGACAGGCTGGAGCCTCCCCACGGCAAGGAGATATTCGTGCTCTTACCATAGGGGAGGCTTCAGTGTCCCCTAAATAGCAGGTGCAGATCCGAGGAGACCATGTGGCCTGAATTGGGGCCTCGCAGCCTTGTGAATGGGCCTAGGATGTGGCCATATAGCTGAATCCTGGGCCCACCTGCTGGCCTGCCCATCGCCTGCCCACTATTGCCCACCCTGAAATGCCCTCCCCCTGCCCCATTTGAAGATGGCGCCTCCCTTGTGCCTGCTGGCTTCGGCTGATGCAAGGGAGGCGCTGCACGGGTGCAGTGGGTATTGCTGTAGCGCTGACATGGTGGTGCCACTTGGAGTGCACTGGATTGCACTTGGAGTGCACTGTTAGACAGATGGGAGCAGCACCCATCAACTGGTCCCCATTTCCATTTCATTTGTTCTGAGTTTAAACCTGGGTTAAAACCTGGGTGATAGTTCTTGTTGCTACCATCCAAGATCATAAAATCTGGGCAGGAGGCAGGCTTGGGGAAACTTCTCTGCCAGAAGAATGGAGAGACCCCAAGTCCCAGGAAGTCTCTTTAAAAAAAGACAGCAGCAAAGCTAACAGCCTGGGAAGATGGAGCAACAAACTCACAAGTGAACCAAGGTCAAGCTAGTTAAAATTGTAACAGTACAAATGCTTTATTAATGGTTTAAAAAAAGCACAATAAAAGAAGCACAAGCATCGTGCAAATAGGTGATCACAGATAGGCAAAGGAATATTCAGGAGAATGAGTTGAGCAATGGAGACAATGGAGGTGAAAAGGCACACTACAATTATTTGCTGGGCATTTCCCCTATACTAAGTACTCATGCTGGTGCAGGATCTTGGAGCTTATACCCACATCCAACACACTGGAAGAGAGTCCAGGGCAAATGTGCTAAGAAGGGGGTACATGATCCCACTGTTTATAACCTGTTGGTGTTTGAAAGGTTTTTACATGTGAAACTAGACTGGGGGGAGGGGGAGAGAATCACTTGTGCCCTTGACTTTTCCATTCTTGGGAATTGGGTGAGATTTTTGGTTCATTGAGCTGTTTCAATGCTGAGTTGTTTGTTACTGGTCAGTTGAGGAGGAAAGAAGATCAAACAATTAACAACAGCAATAGAGCAAACGTGGCTACTGCCTTTGAACTACTCAGCAGTTCCTTCAGGATACTAACACAACACGGGACTTCCTTGGGACTTCGAATGAAAAATAGCTGAAAAATAGGCAACAAGAGATTTTCACCATAGTTCCAAAGATTTTGGAACTCACAGGACAGGTAAGTATTACCTCTATTACCAACCAAAAGGTCACAGTACTCAGTGGCATATTTTCTGGGGCAAAACAGGACAAATGCCTGGCATGTCAATTGGAGGGGGCACATGTGCCCTCTCAGCAGCCAGTAGGGCAAAATTGCCTGAATGGCTACTGGGAACCCCCTCACACTCCAATTGCTTCGCAACTGGGGAATTGGAGCATGCAGGTGCTCCTAGCAGCCAATCAGACAATTTTGCCTGACTGGCTGTCGAGAAGGTGCATGCGCTCCAATTCCTTCCTGGCTGGGGAAGCAATTGGAGTGTATGGACACTTCCTGTAGCCACTGAGATAAAATTGCCCAATTGACTTCTGGGAGCGCACTACCCTGAAGTGATATCATGTGACATCATGACATCGCATGGCATCATGACATCGCATAATGTCACGGCATTGCTGCCCTGGGCTCCACAGGCCTTGGGTACCCCTCTGACAGTGTGGTATGTAAGCTTTTGAGTGGCACAGAACCCTACTTTAGATAGTCAAGAAAAGTAAAAAGAACAAAGAAAAACATGTTTTTTGAGTATGTGTATTGAGTAAATCATTACAGTTTTCAAAGATTTTGAAAACTGCTGGTCTCGGCTTCTATTTGTGGTGTCTGTATATTTTTAGTAAGTTTAGGCAAAGGGAAGTTGTATAAAAACTGTGGGGAAAGAGTGGCTTCACAGCAGAGATCTGAAGAGCACTACTCAATTTGGACAAGACTATAATCAGCCTTTCTACATATCTTCCCTTGTTGTCTTATAGGTGCTCCTCAGCACAAGAGGAGGCTCCTGGGTGATGAGCCGAGTGCATGACAATGGCTATCCTTGGGACACCATCTTTCACACCCGCTTCAGAAATGTGGTCCGAAATTCCCTTCCTTGGCTTCTTTTGCAATGGATGATGGAACAGAGGATGAATCAGTGGTTTAACCATGAAAACTATGGGCTTGTGCCACAGAACAGGTACATAATTTTGTACCTGTTTTGTACACATTTGTACCATAAATATGTACCACATTTGTTTTGGAAGGGGGATGATTTGCCTTGTATTTCTTGCAGTTGGTATTACATGCCCTACCAAGATAACTCAAACAAATGCTCTTCAAGTACAATGTTTCATAATTTAATAATGAAGAACATAAGGAGAGCCCCACTGGATCAGGCCAAAGGCCCACCTAGTCCAGCTTTCTATATCTCACAGTGGCCTACCAGATGCCTCAGGGATCACACAAGACAACTAGATACTGCATCTTGTTGCCATTCCCCAGCATCTGGCAGTCTGAAGTAGCTTACTTCTAAAGTATGGAGGTTGCACAACTCATCATGGCCTGTAGCCTGCTATGGACTTTTCCTCCAGAAATCTGTCCAGTCCCCTTTTAAAGACATCTAGGCCAGACGCCATCACCTCCTCCTGTGGCAAGGAGTTCCACAAGAACTCCTTGATTAATTACCAAGATTAATTACCCACTAGGTGAAAAAGTATTTGTTCTCAATCTCCCAATATTCAATTTTAGTGGATGTCACCTGGTTCTGGTACTGTGGGAGAGGGAAAAGAATATCCCTCTATCAAATTTATCCATCCTATGCATAATTTTGTGTGTCTCAAAATTAGAGGAGGCGGAGTGCTGACGCAACGTTGTTGCATCGGTGCTCCGCCATTAGCGCCGATGCAGGAATGCCTAGCAGCACCCCCATGTCTGCGCTAAAGCAACAGGACCGGCACTGCTGGCAGCGCCAGTCCTGTTGTGCCCGCGCAGCGCTTCCCTCACGTCGGCCAAAGTTGGCTGGCACAAGGGGTTCTCTGTCCCATATCAGGACGGGGATTGGTGGGAGGGGGGAAGTAGGACTTGAGTGGGATCTAGGTGGGCATGGGAGGTGACCGTATGGACATATCCTAAGCCCGTCAGCGAGGCCATGCAACCCCAATTCGGGCCGTGCAGCCTTCTCAGATCTGAGCCTGCTCTTTTTTGGGCACAGATCCGAGGAGCACATAGGGGAGGCTGGAACCTCCTCTACAGTAAGGGAGCACATGCTTCCTTGCTGCGGGGAGGCTCCAGCCTCTCCTAAACAGCGTCGGATATGGCGCTGGCCCGTCGGCCTCGCCAGTCC